>JAOSBM010000008.1:18204818-18230534 GCA_027568955.1 Erythroxylum tenue
CGACATTACTAAGAATGACCTTGGGTTTACCCAACAAGCCACCTTAGGTCAATCGATAGGTATCATTCATACCAATTGCATCATAGCTGCAACTGTCGTCTAGTGCTATCAACTCGTGATGTATGCACACACATTGGGTTATCAACTCTTGATGTGCGTACATCTGATGTACGCTACCCAATTGCTCCTCTGTCTACATTAACCTTGAATTTACTCAACAAATCAACGCTTCTAGTGAAAACTGACCCATTAATCTGAAAAACTTATTTTCATAGTTCGAACATAGCCATATGGAGCGGGTTTAGGTTTACCCAACAGCCCTAACTCTAAAAGAATTCTGGTTCTTAATGGAAGGCATTAGTTTTCATATTATGTGTGAGGGATTTCATACTCTAGTCTCATCTAACTCGTAGGATTATAGTCACAATGACTATATGGTATGATTTAGGACATTTCATCAATCACATTGAATCTATCCATAACCATCCATCATCCCACCTAACCAACCCTAGCATGCATTCTTTAATGCAACCATCTCACAAGGTTTTCTTCTATAGGTTGTGGTGTGTTATGCATATAAAGATTTGACGTTCGATTCAACTTTTGAACTGAATTGCTTTCTAATGTTGGCATTGGCTAATTTCTCAATCCGTATGTTTTCAATTCCAATTCAAAATACCAATATACCAAGTGTAATACCCTCTACTCTATTATACCAATTAAACACTTTAATTGTATCATGCTTACCATATCTAGTCATATTAGACATGAAACACTCGAAATAGATTAATACAATATTAATTTCTTATATTTACAAATAATTTGAGAACATCAAACTATCACCCTAAGTATCTCTAGGTAGTCTCCACTTCATCAAGACTACTTCGGCACTTGTTGCAAAACTTGCGACGGCCAAAACAATCAAGACAACTGAATATACCAACGAGACGCTAACATGACATATTTGACATCTGAAAATAGTTTGGCACGCATACAACATCAAAGTAACATATTTCTAATCACATAAAAAAATGATCCGAGGCATTGAAACCAAAAACACACAATTACCACTTTAAACAAACCAGGTCCAGCAGTTTTCTAAAAAATGTCCAGCTCTAACTTTTGCTTGAAAAAATCATTGAAACAATTTCAATTAATGCTAAGAAAATTACAGAGGCTATAACATATTCCCAAAATGTTCCATGAAGTTTTTAAGAATTTATTTCCAAGAAAAACTCAACCAACCTCAGCAACCGAGCCAATCTAGAATCTGTGTTCCTTAACACAGGCATTCCCAATAGCACATAAGAAATTCTCAAATAAATATTCAGTCACCTCAAAAACAATTTTCCATATTCATAGACATTTATAAAAATCTTATAAAGGGGATGGTGAAAGAAAATAGTAAAAACAATTTTTCCATAATTTATTATTGAATTTATAAGCATGCATGTTCATGTAATGTGCATAAACACAGCAACCAGAACAGTAGGGAATTAATTAGCAAAAATATATCAAATCACATTGATAAATTTTTTCCTTCCACAAACATCTTCAGTAACATCTCATGAGCAAATACGGGCAAGAAAATTTTGAAAAACATATCTCTATACTGATTTCGAATTCAACACAATCAGAATGCACAACTGTCACAACCAATTGGCAGCATCACACATGTCATGGTTTCTTCTTTATAAGGAACATAAGTGGCTCTAATACCACTGTAGGAAAATCCCAACGAGTGTATCATATACACGAAGAGTGGAAAAAAAATTGTTCCAAGACTTTCCTGAAGTCCAGGATCTATGTGCCTATACAAGAAAATACCACTAAACCTAGCTAAAAATTCCCAATCCACATACATGTTCATAACATATATATATATATATAGGAATTCATGGCATTTATTCAAATCAATCATTCATATAATAACCATGTACCTTGTGTGTAGTCTCCTTCGTTCTTTGATCTTCTACTCTTTGGGTTGTCATAAACTACAACGAGCAAAATAGACCGTCTCCAACGGTATCCATGCAGAGATCAGCGAAACTAACCGAATCAAACTCTTTGATCCAGAAATGGCTAGAACAAAGACAAAAGTGCTAGCTCTCTTCTTTGTTCTATGGAGAGCAAAACCGTGAAAGATAATGAAGAGGAAGAAGAGGAGAAAGATGAGGAGAATGAGGTGAGAATCGTAAAGATTGCTTACTTAACCATTTTCACAATTATCATCATCTTACTTGCTTTTTTGTTTTTGTCTTTTATCATTTAAAGACAATAAATGCATCACCTTTTAAAGAAGTCTCTCTCATCTTCCACGTTGCACAAATCTTATATATATATACACACACTAAGGTGGTCCAGTCACACTAAAGTCTGTCCTACCAGATCCTGGGTGTGAAAAAAACACCAGAGTCCTGTTTCAACAATATTGATGTAGCGATCTCATCGGGACATATCCTGATCTCATCGGGACATATCCCGATCTCATCGGGATCTATTTGATTCTATTGCTCTCCATATAATAAATCTCTATCCAAAACTATTTTACGAATCCTCCGAGTTATTCATATGCGTGTGACCCATTAGGTTCCTAGTTATGTTGGCTACTTGGATTAACACTTAATCCAAGCAAGTCATGAGCGGTGTCTAGCAGCACATCATGACCCCCAATTGATCGGAAAGTAAATGGTTTGAAGAATGAACCTATGCTCATAACGAACCATCTCACAAATCCTTCCATAGACAATTGTTGTGCAATTCGTCCTTTTACCATGTTATACCCCACTTGGTCATGAGTATGGGCAAAGTGTCAACTCTCACTAAACTGACTAATTCAAATCTAGCCCAAGTGATATCAGTTCTCGTCCTACAACTCATTACTCTATATGTCAATGATGAGATTCTTCATGACACATGTGCTCCGGCCAAAGATTTCCAAGTAATGACCCTGATAAGAGGCCGTGGGTATCATCTTCTACTATTACAGAAGTGGTGAATTCTTTATTGGCTACTCAATTACTTTCGAATACCTCAAGTTGTACCCAATCACCACCCTATGAGTGACCTTTGTAAGGCAACAAGGAATAGAGTCAAAGCATATAATTAGTATCCTGGAGTACCTCAAGTCTAAAGATACTTGCACCATTGCTATTATGAGATTATCGCTAACATTATAATAAGACATTCATGTGATGATCTCATGGTAGGTCATCCAATGTACTTACTACCTCTAGTAAGCATCCACATCTCAACTTTAAATATCTCATGTTTACAGTTTCTAAGAGATTGTGTCTTATGTAACTCAAGACAAGAAAACAAGGACCATTTGTTTTTTAGTGTTATTTCTCTTTGGACATTTTGTCTTGGATCAAACACAAATGTCTTTGGTTCCTAAGCTCACATCAATACACGGGGGTACTACAATGGTTTATCAGACTAAAGTCAATATCCCATCATAATACTATTATTTGCCTTATTTCCTTTACGACTTACATTAAAGAAATATGGGCAGAAAGGATCCTAAAAAGGTTCCATGACATCCCTAGAAGTCAACAACAGGTAATGGTGTAGGTTTATACTAAAGTTAGAAAGGAAATAATTTCCTCGAGTTCTATCAAGGAATGTTCATCCTAACTAGCTAGCTTATAGAGAATATAGAGAATTTTTCTATATCAACAGTAGCAAGGGAAAATCGAAGCAAACTATCAGAAGAAATGAAAAGACTTAGATGTGATACTTAACTCATGGCGACAGAGGATGAAGTGATCTTGGTATGGGGGTTTGGCTGTGAACCCCATCCACTTGATACACTCAGCTGATGTTCTAGTAAAAGAAGAGATATCAGAAAAAATCCTCTTCACTTTGCATCGAAAAGTTTCTCTATTGTGAAACATGAAATATGAAGAATAAAAACTTGCTTATGAAGGACTGGTCTTACCTCTTCATCTCACTTCATAATCTGTGATCCTCCTTCACGACTTACCCATGTGTGTCCCTCAAAATGGTAGTGATCTTTGGAACTCCCAACCCTAATCGAGCAAAATAGGAGGAGTGGCTTCATATTTTGGGGATTTCTTTACCTCTTTTACTCAATGATGGGGGTTATAGAGATGCTAACCTGAAACTTCATCGTGTGACTTGAGCTCTTGATGTTTTTGTAAACGTTGTTGTTTTCAATTATTTGGCTCTTTATGTATTTTACAAGTTGTCGCCTTTCTAGCCGTATTTCTAGATGTAGGAGACTGTTTATGAGACTCTAAACTTTGTTCTCCTATCTTCTTATTATTATTAACCAATTTTAATTTTTCCAAAAAAATTAAACAAAAAGGATTAAAAGATAAAAGATAAATAATAATGAAAATAACTAAAGGACATGGAAATATCATAACATGAAGTAAGTGCTATCCTAAATTAAAAAATGGAAACATGAAATAAAAATGAAACCTATCCTAATTATTGGGTTGCCTCTTAAGTAGCACTTATTTAATGTTATTATCTCGATATCCTTTCATGCTCAAGGCTGCTTATAAAGATTTATTTTTTGTAGTCCTATTGTAGGTTCCATAACTTCTAAGTAAGCTACCTATTGTTTCCTATTACTGCATTTTCCCTTTTGTTTAATGCCTTGAACTTGCAAAAGATCTTGTGGAACTTTAAAAGAGGAGTCCTGCGAAATATTTAGAAGTGAATCATTACATAATTCACTATATTCATTTACATTAATAAATTCAAGATCAAGATTCATGACATTAGACATTTTAAATTCAACCTTACCCCCCACCTTTAGTATTAACTTGCCTTCAATAACATTAATAATCAACTTAGCAGTCATTAAACAAGGACTAGAGGTACCTCTACATCTTTCTCTATGTCAAGAATCACAAAGTCTACTAGGAAGATAAACTTATCAACTTTAATAAGAATATCCTCTATAATGCCTTTAGGATATTTTATTGATATGTTTGCCAACTTCACACTTATCCTAATAAGTTCTAGATTACCTAATCCCAGTGTAGCACCCTAATACCCCCTGGGAGGATATTGCGAGCGCCACACAAAACAAAACATACTGAATATGAAACATTTTGCAGAAGCATAGCATTCAAAAATAAACATTCCAAACATACGAAAAACTTTATACATGCATTTCCAGAATCTCAAACAAACATACATTACATATCATAATGTCATAAACTAGCCTGAATTAAGGTTATTACAACCCGTCAAACAAATATCCAAAGTCATATACAAGCCCAAAACAAACTCAAAATTGCATTTTGAGTAACACAACACTTAGACTCCTTTGGCCATTGCGGTTGACTTGTCCCAGTCCCTACGTCCTTCTCTCTGAACCTTCACCAGGCAAATCCACCATGCTAAGCATATATCTTAGTGAGTAATAACTAAACTATGTTTAACCATAACAAATACTGAATCATATTACACAAAAGTATCTCAACATACTGAAATTCAGAACAGAATAAGATTTATTAAGGAAAACACTTCGCAAGCTAAATACAGCCATTTCAATAGCAAAACAGAACATTCAGAATACAGAATTGATTTTCAGAATAGGGTTTTAACCCATCACATCAAAATTTTAGATTTACTTCATATTGAATCTTATCTTATCATAAACCAAAATACAAAACAAATCAGACTGTAAATCCATAAACAGAAGTGGGTAACGGGACTTATACAGAAGATACCATGATTGGCATCACTAAACAGAAGAGATCAAAGTCCCGACACTAAAGTGTTCAGAAGAGACCGAAGTCCTGACACCGAAGTGTCCAGAAGAGACCGAAGTCTCGACACTGAAGTGTCTAGAACAGACTGAAGTCTCAACACCGAAGTGTCCAGAAGTAGCTGCAGACCCTTCTAGGCATGCCTATTTACCCACGACTAGGACTTAACAGTTACAAAACCGAACAAGTTCAATTCATGTGCATAAAAATTAGTCAATCATATTTGTATGCTTTAAATATTTCAGACATTCATTGTCCCAAGGCTCATAACACAATCATCATAAAACACAATTCAATTTAGTACTAAACAGAACAAAATAAAATGAGAGCATCCTAAAGATTACTGACAGCTTTGCAAATCATTTAATGGAGCAAAATCAATAGTAAACAAAATATTCAAAGAAAAACCATCAAAACTTCTTACTAAATTATTTACAGATACTCAAAGATCACTTACATACATTTACTTACAAAAGAGACCATCTAAATTGCTTACAAAATTTACCGTCTAAATTACTTACAAAAGCTCCCTGTTGCTTTATTGCCTAGAAGTCTCGGTAATATCTGGAATCGATCGTTCGATGGGTTCCTCTAAAACATTTAATACAATATATATCACTATTATGCACAATTATGAATTCAATTATGCACAATCATGTATACTGAATATGTATGATGCATGTTTATCACAAATTCTGAGTTTCTTATTCTTAATCTTGTCACATTATCAATCATGTGAAACTATACTCAATTCTTCAATCCATATTTATTACACAATCAACTTTTGGGTCCATTTTGCTCAATTATTCTCATAGGAAAATGAGGTAATTAGGTAATACTTCCTTTTAGAAAGTTGTCCTTTTTTGTCTTAGGTTTCCAATGATACCAAGTTCATTCCATTTGGTTATGTATAATGAAAGTTAGACTCAAAAGATTTTAGACTGTTCTTAAGCTTCAACAAAATTCTTATCTCAACTTCCAATCAGATTCTGAAATTCTTAGAGGCAAAATTAGAATTTAATCTCTTCAGACAATTTGTATCCTTGTATCTCTAGTTTAATTAAAATTAACAATAATCTCATTCTGAGGTCCACAGTTCAAGATATAGTCCAATTACCGAAGTATGTTCAGTAAAAATCATCCCAATTATCAAACTTCAGCATAGTCACATTTCCATCTTAAATTCATCAACCAATCCATTTCAGAAAGCCATTATTTTTGATGGAGATGTAGATAAATGTCTTATGGATCCATTGGTTAAAGAATCAATTCATTTGGAGGTCAGATGACAAAGTTATGGCCAAAAGAAGCAAAGGTGTTCAGGGTGAGTCAACCCTTTGGGTGACCAGCAAAGTCACCGTTGTACTTAAGCACTAGGGTGACTTGCAATCATACTAGCAAAGTCACCATCGTGCTTAAGCACGAGGGTCACTCTCAACACACCAACAAAGTCACCATCGTGCTTATGCACGAGGGTGACCTTCAACATACCCAAAAATCGCAATCTTCTTCTCTTCTTCCTTAATTCTTTTTCCTAGATGTTCTTACTTTCATCTTATTCACAGAACACATAAAATACTCAAACTAATTCTTCTACTTCCTTTTTAGCTCATCACAACTCAAGAAAATCCAATTTATATTCAAACACTAAAAACTGAATCTCACGCGCATCTCACCATGCATAACTTTCTCTCACTACTGTAACATTTCTTTCCATTCAAAACCAATCCCAGATTTAACACAGAATCGATCCTATACAATTTTTTTTATACTTTTCTACAGTTGTCTACTTTACTAAGTTTCTCTTTAAGCTACATGCAATTGGTACTATAACACCTACACATTCCACTGCATAATAATCACTCATCCGAAACCTCTCTCTTTACTACATAACTCATCTTTCTCATTACTAACACCGAATTTACTTCATACACAACCCATGCATGTGATCATTTTCAACACATAAACATCTTCATAATAATTCATAGAGCTCAGAAAGTTAGAAACATCACTTACTTGATTTTTCTGTAAATTCTTCAATAGTGAGAGTGATGATTAACAGGGTTCGGGGATGGTTGAAGAAGCAAGACTAACGAGAAACAAACTAACAGTTGGACTAAATTATTTGTGTTGCAAAGTATAATACTGATATAAGTAAGAATCAAAACCAATATTTCGGTGAAGAAGGTTCAATGATTTTCGAAGAACATTAACTCAATCTGAAGTACAACAAAGCTCCAGTGATTTTTTTCCTTTTTAACAAACGTGCTCACATGTGCTATTTGTCGTCCATATACAGATGCTACATAGTAAACTTCCATTGGTCTATTTTTCCCTAATATCCAAAATACCCCAAAATTTTCAGAAAAATTCCTAAAATTCTCAAAAATTCCAAGGTAACACCAATAATCTCCAAATAAAATTTCTTCACTAATAAACCACCATTTAATCACATTTATTAATCCATTTTACCCAAAAAAATGTTATGAATGCATGTACAATAATTTGTATGTGTTGACCTACAGTGCATTGAAATTCATCAATATTCTAACCTCTAACATGGGGTGTTACACCCAGTTTCTTAAATAACGAGTAAGGCATTATGTTAATACTGGCCCTTAGGTTAGGTAAAGCCATATTTATTTTTAAACTACCAATTTAATAAGGGATAGTAAAACACCCTAAATCTATGAGCTTCTATGGTAGCTTGCTTTTAGAATTTCTGAGCACCTTCTGTACAATGATACAATCACCAACTCCTCTATCTTTCTCTTGTTTGATAATATCTCTAAAACTTTCAAATACTACGACATTTACTTATGAGCTTCAACAAGGGACAAGTTAATTTGGAGTTGCTTAAGCAGTTTAAATAACTTACCAAATTGTGCATCTATTTTGATATTTCTTCACTTTAGTAGGATAAGGGATGGAAAGTAGAAATTCCTAGGAAATACATGCTCTAACACACGATCATGTACTAGATTGTGTATAACCCAAAATATCAGAATTCACGATTCTACATGGCTGTGTATCCCTTCTATGCTTGAAATCTTCGTTTTATGTCATGTTTTCATCCAAATTCTTCTCCTTTAATTCTGTAAAGGCGATTATAACCTATAATCACACTTGGAGTGAATTATGTACCAAATATATTATAGAAGTATAAAATATCAAGCAAAAACAAATATGTGGTATAAAAATGATCGATTATGCATTTATCCAACTATCAAAAGAACTATTCGAAGTTGTGCAATCAAAATTGATTTCTTCAAAGCCTTTGACATATTTAAATGGGATTTCATCATCAAATGCCTTTAATCTTTTGATTTTCATGTGCAGTTTGTTCAATGGATTAAGGAATGCATCACCTCAGTCAATTTTAGCATCCTAATCAATAGGAATCCAACTAATTACTTTAAAAGTCACAAAGGAATTAGTTAGGGGGCCTCTTTCCCCTACAAATTCTCTTTAGCTGTTGAAGTTCTTTCCAGGCTGCTATTAGCTCTTACTGATGAAAATACCAGATTCATGTACCACTATAAATACAAGGATATGAAATTAAACGATTTAGGATTTGCTAATGATCTTATGCTTTTTGGTGGAGCTGATGCCTACTCTCTTTAACTCATTATGAGAATTCTAAAAGAGTTTAGAAGATTGTTAGGGTTGAAAGGCAATTTTGCCTAAAGTTGTATCTATATCTCCTCCGACATCAAGAATGGAGAAGAAATTAGCATATTGACATGGCTACATGTTTAATCTCCTCCATTCAAATATTTAGGAGTATTTATCACAACAAATAAGACAAAGTATGTTGATTGCATTCCATTACTTAAGAGCTACAGAACCATACTAAATGTTTGACAGAATAGAAGCTTATCAATTGCTTACAAATTATAATTGACTTCATCATTTTTTAGGAATGTTCATACACACTAGAGTGCCCACTTAGTACTACCTAAAAGATAATTAAAGAGATAGAAAGATGCATCAAACAATTCCTATGGTCTGGTAAGATAGGCAACTCCAAAGGACCAAAAGTGAAGTGGGAACAACTTTGTCTTACTAAAGAAGAAGGGGGATTAGGTCTGGTTCCTCTGATGACTATGCAGAAGGTGCTAATAATTAAGACCGTTTAGAGGTTGTTCAAAGGTAAAGAAATTTTATAGTTAAAATGGATTAATGAGTACTATCTGAAGAATTAAAGTTTTTAGCAGTTAGAGCAAACTAGGGAAAATTCCTAAAGCTTTAGACAACTACTCAACATGTGGGACCAAGTTTATCTATATATTAAGCAATAAATAAGCAATGGAGAGTCAACATGGTTTTGGTTTAACAATTGGAATGAATTAATCCCTCTATACAATAGAAATGAAATGTAACACTTGACCACCAAGATTTTAATAAAAGCTAAAATTGGTAGCATCATTCAAAATAGGGTCTAGAGTTGTAATTATAGGGGCGTTGACTACTTATTAACTTATTAACTATACTGTCAACCAGCAGGTGAAGAGGATAAGCCTATATAGCTAAAGAATAGCTCCACGGAATTTAGAAACTCTTCATGTTACAAGATCTTTAGAGCTAGCTACCCCAAAGTTTCCTAGTATGAGTTAATTTGGAAGAGTACAAGAAAACAAAAAACAGATGGTATGGAAACACTGGCAACTTTGACATAGGGTGCTTACTGTGTAAAAATGAGATAGAAATGCTACCTCACCTATTTTTCCAGTGTAGAGTATCCCATTGCATTTGGCTTCAAATTCAAAACATAATGCATATATTTTTTCCACAGAAAGAATGAACAAATATAATTCAATAGGCCACAACAATGATTAAAACACTGAAGAATGATGGGATTATCCTCAAAACTACTTTCGGTTGTACCATATACATAATACGGAGGGAGAGACACAAATGTCTATATAGAGGAATAAAGCTAGAAAATCAAATCCTAGGAGACTTAATTCTTAATTAGATTAGTAAACTATTAATGAAACATGATACTCATTCCAAAGTCAAACAAAGAATGAAGGTACTTTGGAAACTATAAAGTTAGTATTGTATATTGAATTGGGACCACAATCCTAAAATCTATATTTTGTTTTGAGAGTTAAGTTTAATTTCCTTGCCTTTGTAATTTTTGTCAATATCAACTTGAGTCAATACAAATTTAGTCATCTTCCAAAAAAAAAAAGATGTGTAAGGTCTGCTCTTCATTATAAAAAGAGAAGAAATAGAGAATATACATAGGCTCATCTCAATGAAAGAGATGCAGACTAAAGTTGTCAATCGAACCATTATAAAGATCAATTGTTCAATTTCTTCTTATTCTCTTTACTTGAGAATTATAATTTTTTGTGATTACTTGGTATTTATTTTTCAAACAATATTTTATAAAATTTACTTAAATTTTAGGCATTTCATTTCTTAATTTTAAAAAGATTAAAAATTTACACACTTAATTTACTTCTCTTTTGAGTGTCACGTAACAATCAATAATCTTTGTAATTTTTTTCAATATATTATTTATTTATCAGCTTTATAAATTGCATGTCATTTCTACTTCAATAGCAATACATATTTTAAATTATAAATAAATATAATTTGTATAGAATAATTGAAATATTTCTCAATTATTTGAGAAAAAATATACAATCAAAGCTAATTGAGAAAGATTGACCATTATAATTGCTATACTTTATTGTTTATTTTAAATTTTATTTAATTGGTTATAAGTGAAAGTTCTTTTATATTATGGATAAATCATAGTATTTCATTTATTCCTTATAATTATATACACTTAAAAAATATACAATGACAATATAAATATTTTTTTAAATGTTTTTTATGTTTAAAGATATATATTTTCAAATATTCTTTAAAGAGTAAAATCGATACAAATAAATGGTACTTTTAAAGTTTGTGGTAAAAGAATGGAATATCCCTCCTTTTTTTTATTGCATCGCATATAATAAGAGTTAAACTTTACTATATTCATTTTCCTCCTCCGGTAAATCCATAATTGAAATTTATACTACAAATTGTAAATAAAATTTTTTAAAATTTCTATTTTTAGTTTTTGATAACTAATTAGTTTCCTTAAAATTACAAATTTTCTAATTACCAAGATTAAATAAATAAAAAGTTTATTACATGGATTGATTAAACATAAATAATGGATGGAGGCAAAAAAAAAAAGAAGGAAAAAGTTGAAATGGAAAAGGACTCAAGGTGATTTTCCTTACATGCATAATTTAATTTGCAAATCCAGCATTGATTTTCTTTGGATATTTTTGGCAATAATGGTTAATGAACTTCACAATTTTCAAATCCTACTTTGGATAATAAATTCACTTTTTTAGCTACCTCTCTCTATCTATGATACAAGAAAAAGAAAAGAACTATAGTATTAATGTTAAAGTTGGAGAAAAGAGAAAAAAATCGGCCGTTGGCATTTAAAAAAGAAGAGCAAACGAGGAAACCTTGAATGGACGGTCCAGATTCTGACATGTCTAGATCTGGGCCGTCAACATCAACCTAAGATGCTCGAACTTTAACCATAGGGTTTGAAACTCCAAAGTCCGCCCCTTTATGTTTGAATAACTCTCTTGACCGTTTTACTCTCTCTCTTCCTCTCCAATACTCTGTGGCTTTACTTTTTATTTTGTAGAGTGCATTTTGCAGATCTCTCTCTCATACTGACTTTATTTGGATCTGCAAATGCGCATCGTATCTGTCTCTTCGCTGATTCTCCTTCTCAAGTTCCGTTCGGTGGGTGCTTTTTGTTTTTTCTTTTATCAATTGTTTTCGGTTTTTACTCGTTCCATTTTTTTTGTGAAATTTGATATTTTGATTTTGACACTTCAAAAGAAGTGCTTCGATCGTACTTCTCGAAAATTTTCATTCTATTCAGTTCGATTTTGACGAAGTAGTGATTGGACAAAGTCTTATATACTGATTCGAATTAATGCCTCGATTCTTTATGTTTTTCTTACAGAATTCTAGGTTTTGAAGTTTAATTCCTATGTAGGACTGTAACTTAAGAACTTGTTTTTTTTTTGTTGGAATAATTTGTAAGATGACACAATATCTGTATTCAAGTGAGGCAAACTCCACAATTCCTGATCCTAAATTTTAGTATGGCCGATGATTATCCATGTTGACCTAGCTTTTAATTGAAAGAATAATTCAAAAGGTGCGGCTACCTAGTACCTTATTCTCTTGAAGGCTTCAATCGAAGCTTATGGCAATTTATCCTTGTTACTTCAAACTTCTTTTGTCGTTCTTTGTCTCTGGATTTTGATATGATTTTTTAAAATTCTTTTTCATATGCTAGCCTGTGATCTCTTTTGGAAAGAGGGGAGTATTGACCACTCCCTAGGGTTGACTATAATGATTTGGAGAACATACTCCAGAGATAACTGCCGACGAGTTGGTATTGGGGTATGTAGTTTTATTTTTCTATCAAAGAACAATGGAAAGTGACAGGCCAATTTCTGCTCTCCCAGATGGCCTCGGTGATAGTGTTCAGAGAATCCGGCCTATGCATGGGTAATTCTTCAAAAGCATTCATAAATATTTTGTTGCATCTATTGCATGCTTTTATGTAAAAAAATGCCAAAATTTTACTTTGAATTTTTCATTTCTTTATGAGTGTGGTTTACAAAATATTTATTAGGAAATGAAAAGCTGTTAAGGAAGTATTTTGGTGCCTCTTGAATTAGAATGATTTCCCCTCAATACATTCGTCTTCATCTTTTGAACTGTATAATTTTGCTTCTAGGTTTGCTGCAATTGAATGCTCAAGCTGTTTTGTTGGTCTTTAGTAGTAATACTTGTTCTTGCTGTTTCCATCTTTTGCTATTTGCTTTGGCCTGTTTTGAATCATGGACAAGATCAATTGATACCATGAATCTTTTCTAGGAGGACTAGTGGGCCAACAAGGCGTTCAACAAAGGGACAATGGACAGCTGAAGAGGTAGTGGTACATTCTTAGCTTTTAAAGCATTTTTTTCTCCACCCTAGGGATTGATGTGGTGGTGATGAGGGGGAATTGCCTTTCCATCACAAAGGCTAAGATCCTGTGAAGAGTTGGTTTGAGGTTTGGAAAATATGGAAGGGCAATACCTTTCCTGTAGCCCAATCTAATCCAAGGGATTTCTGATAGAATTTTTTTTAAAACTACATAGTTCAACAATTGTCTCTTGTGCTTCAAATTTGAAAAAGAAAATGATTAAGAAGCTTTCCTTTGGTAATGCAGTTTGAGACCTCATCACAGAAAAAGGTTTCATATTAGTCATGCACTACTGTACTAAACATGCTTGATCCTCAAGTTTTCACATTTAACAGTACAAAGTTGAACGCTCGCCCATTTTTTATTGTTGATTAACTCTTTGCATTTAGGATGAGATTTTGCGCAAGGCTGTTCAACGTTTCAAAGGGAAGAACTGGAAAAAAATTGGTATGTTGATCTCTTTATTTCCTGACATTTGTTTCATTTTGCAAAGCTAGTTCTATCCTTATCTTCAGGATTGCTGTTTACTAAAGGACTTTGGTGATGGTGATGTTGATGGTGATGTCATAGGGAAAATGTTTTGCTTGACAGTCAATTTGTATAACTTCTAATTAACAAATTCTGGGGGAGGCTATAAGGTTAAACATCAAATCCTCTTTGGCCCATATTCTGTTATCATTCGCTGGGTTCTACATACTTTTAGAAGGAGCTCTTATATTTTTTCTTTATGTATCATTTGAAGTTTAAGACCTATTTGCCTTTCGTTGCCTTCATAGGTGTTTGTTGCATATCAATAAATCAATGTTACTAAACTTTTCTATGCTGTTATAGTACACTGCTTGCATTGTTTGATTGTATCATTTTGTTACCTGTAGCTGAGTGTTTCAAGGACCGCACTGATGTACAATGCCTACATAGGTGGCAGAAGGTTTTAAATCCAGAACTTGTTAAAGGCCCATGGTCAAAGGAGGTAACATGTGATTGTTCTTATTTTGTCAATTCCCTCTGCTTGAATAGTGAATATGAAATTAACTTTTTTCCTTGCTAAGTATAAACAGGAGGATCAGATAATTGCTGAATTGGTGAAGAAGTATGGGCCAAAGAAGTGGTCCACAATAGCACAACATCTACCTGGACGTATTGGGAAGCAATGTCGGGAAAGGTAAAGTTAAATATTGAATGATTGTGTTTGTAAAACATTACAAACCTTTAGTCTTCCATGTATACTGTAATTTTCATCACCAGTTACTTGTGTTATACTGCTGCATTGGCAGCTGATGTAGCTCTTATCTGTTAATTGTTTTAGGTGGCATAATCATCTTAATCCTGCAATCAACAAAGAGGCATGGACTCAACAGGAGGAGCTGACTTTGATTCGTGCTCATCAGATTTATGGGAACAGATGGGCGGAGCTGACAAAATTCTTGCCTGGAAGGTTTGGTTATTTTTTTTCTTTGAAGAAAAGACACAATTTAATGATTTTATCTTAATATACTGTGTTCTCTCTTCAATTAGTTTTCTATTTATACCTTATATGGTTCTATCTGTTTCATGTTTGGTGTACGTAATTTTGATTTGTTTGTATGAATGTTGTGTTGAAGTTTAAGTTAACCAGTCTGAGTTCTCATATCTGGGCATGTTTGATAAACAGGACAGACAATGCCATAAAGAATCATTGGAACAGCTCTGTGAAAAAGAAACTGGACTCATACTTGGCCTCAGGTCTGTTAGAACAGTTTACAGCCCTACCTCTAGCTGGACATCAAAATCAATCCATGCTGTCTTCTTCAAGGATTCAGAGCAGTGGAGAGGAAAGTGGTAAAGTTGGTGCAGAGGCAGAAGAAATATCAGAATGCAGTCAAGAGTCACTGGTTGCTGGTTGCTCTCAATCTGCAAGTGACATGGGCAACACAGCTTTGCATACAAGAGAAGATTTTCAGCTGCCTGATGAATCTAGTACTGGAAAAGAGCAGATTTCTAGTCCGGAACAATATTACATAACTACAGCTGATGGGGCATTTTCTATACCAGAAATACCTTGTGAAGTGGGTTGCCCATCTAACCTATTCCAGCAAGATGTCTTGCTTAACAGCATAAATTCTGTACACAAGGATTATCAATTCAGTTTGCAGAAGGTGCCCAACATATCATCAGTAGAAGTAACATCGTCAGGGTTACCAATTGATTGTATAACTGCCAATGAAAACCATGCTCTGGTGAATATTGCTGCAAATGTGGCTAAATCAGATAGAATTCTAATATCTGATGATGAATGCTGTAAGTTCTTATTTTCAGAGGCCATGAACACTATGGACTTTCCCTCTGTACATCTTACTACAGGTCCAACTATGGCTGCATCCAATGGATCCACAGATTCTTTCCTGCTGAACATCCCAATGTCTGAAACAGAGAAAACTACAGTCTTACAATCATTTTGTCCTTCAAGGTGTGGTGTATTACTTCAGTGAGTCTTATCAGTTTTCTCTAATCCTTTAGTAGTTTCAGTTGATGATGGTGAATTGATGTATGGCAGGGAACCCAATCAGTTAATTGGTCACTCTCTTGGAGCTCATGAACAAGTGGTTCTTACAAGTGCAAATGATAGGTTTATTTGCACCAGTGAGGCTGCCAATTCCCCCTGTGATGCAACACAATACACAGACATGCAAGTGCAATCATATCTGCAGGAACCTTCAAAATTAGTACCTGTGAATACCTTCACTTCATCTTCAGATGCACAATCCTGTGCTGTGGATGAAAAAACAGAGGTGGATTTGGAACAGCAAGATGCTGGAACTCTATGCTATGAGCCTCCTCGTTTCCCATGTTTGGATATTCCCTTTCTCAGCTGTGACCTTATACAATCTGGAAGCGATATGCATCAAGAATACAGTCCTCTTGGCATCCGACAGTTGATGATGTCCTCCATGAACTGCATCTCTCCATTTAGGTTATGGAGTTCCCCGTCTCGGGATGATAGTCCTGAGGCTATGTTAAAAACTGCTGCTAAGACTTTCACTTGTACACCATCCATTTTGAAAAAAAGAAACCGTGACTTACTATCGCCTTTGTCTGACAGAAGAGTTGATAAAAAGCTTGAGATTGATACATCGGGTTTGACTAAAGAGTTTTCACGTTTGGATGTTGTTTTTGATGAGAGTGAGGCCAACAGAATATCTCCATCATCTAATAAGCAAGTTCCCAGTGGATCTTTGATCGAAGATAAAGAAAATCTTGATCCTGCTCTTGTTAGAGTGCAGGAAAAGGGAAGACATTTTTCTATATCAGACACTAAAATTTCAGAGACAGGTCTAGATAGCAGTAAATATGAAGTAAGTAGGCAAGAACTTGTTAGCAATAATGCTAAGACCAAGGTTTGTGGTGATTCCAGTACTCAAATTGTAAGTTTTTCTTTGCACTGTTATATCAGATCATTTTATATCTGGTCATCCTCATGCTAATTGGTGAAGCAGTGGTGAGGATATTTGGTGGCTTTGATTCATTCAAGGTTTTTGCCAGCTTTATGTTTCGTTTAGAAAAGACAGATTGGGTATTAGGTTTGAACTTTTTAACAAAATATGCAATTTTAATTCATGTTTATTACTACTTACAAGAAATCTGAAGACGTGTCTCTTAATGTGAGACGATCTTAACTTCTCCTATTTATTTCCCTTGCTTTTAATCCAAAAGTAAGAATGTGTTAATCTCTTTATTCTCTTCCATTCCTCCTCTCTCTCCCCTTCTTTTTCTGTGAACAGATGCAAGAGCCTTTTGGAAGCCTTGTTGAAGACAATTTGAATGACCTATTATTATTTTCTCCTGATCAAGTTGGATTTAAAGTTGACAGAGCATTTGGTCCGAGTTCTTGTACTCCAAGGAATCTGTATCGTAGAATATTGGGCACTTTGTCAGAGCAAGCCATTGATTCGGAACCTTCTTCGTCCGGAAATCCAGGTTCAGTCATCTCCCCCTCTGTTCGATGGAAGAACCCTGCAAATTGTTCAGCTGGGACTACAGCAGTACTATCTGTTCCTTCATCAGCGCCACTAGATATAGTAGTTTCTACTTCTGGAAATGATGCTGGTGGTGAAAATTTTAGCATGTAAGTTCTATTCCTTCCAATATCCTTTACTATCTACTACTGATCACATGTAACTTAAAGTCACCATCATAATGATTTAACTGCAATAATTCATGTAGCTTCTTCTTTTTTGTTGCATCTGATTATTAGAGGGAATTTATATGTAGGTTTGGTGATACTCCTTTCAAAAGGAGCTTTGAATCCCCTTCAGCATGGAAGTCCCCTTGGTTCATTAACTCTTTCCTGCCTGGTTCAAGGGTTGATACAGATATATCAATTGAGGTACTGTGATGTGCATCCTTTTCTCACCCTCTTCTCTCTCTCTCTCTCTTTCCCTTTTCTCCGTTGATTACATTGCACAGAATGCTTGTCAATAATTTTCCTTAACAGGATATTGGTTATCTGCTGAGTCCTGATGATAGAAGCTATGATGCCCTTGCACTCATGAAACAACTAAGCGAGCACACTGCCCCCGCATATGCTGATGCCATGGAAGTTTTGGGAAATGAAACCCCTGACTCAATTATGAAAGCAAGACGGTCCAGCAAGCAGCATGTGGACCAAGAGAACAATAATGGACCAAACCAGGCTGAGAATCGTGCCTCTTTGGGTTCAAACATTACGGTATGACGGGATGATATCATTTTACCTGTTCTAGTGTACTAGAGGACTTGGGAATCATCGTATTTTGTCATTTTTCTCTCCCCTGTTGAAAAATGTTAAGGCGCTGAAAACTTTCTTGCAGACTGAGTGCCGCATTCTTGACTTCAGCGAATGTGGGACACCAGGGAGGGGAAAGGGAACAGAGAATGCCAAATCCTCATCTGCCTTGGGCGTCTCAAGTCCTTATCTACTGAAGGGTTGCAGATAACCGGTTCTCAAATCTAAAAGCCATGACAAATATGTAGCTGTAATATATATATTTATATGTAAACTTAATTTGTTCATGTCTGGATCTTAATTCAATTGGTGAAAGAATTTTCCAAAAAAAAAAATCAATTGGTGAAAGAATTCATAAATGTATAAATTTCCGCAAGTTGCAAGTAGCATTTACATACGTATGGAACAGTCAAGGAAATGGCTAATGCTGTGGGCAAAAGGCAAGATACTTATGCAGGACATGGATGTGCTACGTACCTGGAGATGTACGTCAATGGATGAAAGTATAATTTTGTCTTGGAAGCAAGTTCCTGCCTTCCAAGTAAAGATTGTTGAGCTTTTCTGTGCCTACTTTAGCACAAACGTAACACTGTCTATCCTTGGGGCTTTAGGATTTGATTATTACAATTCTTGTAGAGTTTTCTTAAGGAGTCGGTCAATTGTAGAGTTTTGACAGTCAAATTGGTCCATTATTAGAGTATCATTGGCTTCAACCTAGAGATTTTAAGACAATTTCCATGGGATATTCCCCGGCAATTGAGTTGTATAACCTTCATATTCATCCAGCCTTTACTTTAGAGATGTTTTCCATGAACACATCTGTCCTTGCTACCATAAAGCTAATTCTCCAACCACTGCTTTACCTTTCATACCTTTTGTCTCCGGCATTGCTTCCTACCTAGTTTTTTCTTCTTCTTTTTTTCACCTAAGAAGGTTTTCAGAAGGACAAACTATGGTTTAACTCCTTTATTTTGGACTTTTGTTTGTCACTGTTGTGCGGCAGCAAATCATCTGGGCAGTGTAGTGATGCGATTTAAACTGTGATAATAGGATTATGAACTCTGGGATGAAATGAAATAGTTATCAAATTGCAGGAATTCTAATTATCGAACAAGAAGGTGAATAGAGAGATGAGCAGAAGAAAAGACATTTAATTTCGTTCTCGAGTTTATTACAGGTAAAGCAACGACTATTATAACTGTCGTTCATCAGAAGCTAAATTGCGAACACGTTACCTATCTAACGACACCGTTTCACCGATTCGTTCTTATTTACAATTCGATGTCTGTTTTAACTTTTCTATCGTCTTCCTTCTCTTTCTTTTCTGGTTAAACTCAACTATGAGTTGTAACTATAAATGTTTTTAAAATTGGATCGGAATAATTAGTTTGACTGAAATAAATATAAATTAGCTTGAGTTTGATTTGGTTTAAGTTAATAACCTCTTATAAAAATAAACTTGCTGGTTAAATAATAAATTGATGCTTCAATCGAAGTTGTTCTTTTTTTTTTAGAGTTATAAGTTGTCTGTCCCAAAGTTTTCACTTTTTTTTTAATTCTTTTATACAATTTAATTAATAAATTATATTTTCAAAATTATATTTTTATTTATTTCTTTATATTTTAATAAAAAATTATTATGTTTCAAAAGTCTCATTAATAAATTGTATTTATCAAAATTTAGGTTATTTATTTCTTTATACTTTAATTAAAAATTTAAATTATTATTGTTATAAATTAATTATTATTTTTCTTATAAATTGTTTAATAAATTGAATTATTAATTAGTATATAAGTAATTTTGCTTAATTTAAGAATGTGTTAAAAATAATAATTAAACTATAAATAATTATGTTTAAACGATATTAGAAAAAGTTAAAATAAAGTTAGAGTTTGTTTTATTCACTTTCTTTAAATATGTTTCGATTTTTATTAGTTTTTAAGTAAATGATAATATAAAAACATAAATTTTATTTTTATTTTTATTTTAAATTTTATGTTATATTCAATATTAGTTTAAATTATTATATTTATTATTAGTTTATTACATATTAGTAGACATTATTAATGCATTTTTATTTTAATAAAGTATTTTATTTTATACTCTTTTTTTTTTACTTTTTCTTATAATTTTTACTTCTTATTTATTATTATAAATCAGTTTTATAGTTATTTAATATCGATTTAACCTTTATACATTAAACTTTTTACTTCGCTAATTAATTTGCAGTCTAATTTTTAAAGTATTATTAACAATGACTCCTACTTTAACAACCTTATCCATAAGGTTGATATTGACATAACGTTGCTGCATCTCGTACATAAATTCCCATGAAGTGTCACGACTGTCTTCGGATCATTGAATCAAAACCTGAACAGTTGGTTTATTCCGTCGACGTACCATTTGAAGATCTAAAATGGCCAATGGTTGGCGAATCCCTTGAGTAATATTTACTGAAAAACTGGACTGAACCAAAGAATCTGAGACATGTTTCTTAAGCTGAGAAACATGAAAAATGTCATAAATCTGAAAATTAGCCGGTAACTCCAATTTGTAAGCTACTGCACCAATTCACTGAACAATAGGAAAAGGTCCAAAATAATAAGTAGATAGCTTATGATTATGACGTTGTTGAACAGTCATTTGTCGATAATGTTGCAGTTTCACATACACCCACTCGTCAACCTCAAATACACGATCCAAACGTTTTTTGTCTGCCAATTGCTTCATACGATTCTGGGCACGTTGACTATGAAATTTGATCAGTTGTAAAGCAGCTTCTTTATCCTTCAACATCTGATCCACCATTAGTTCCCTTGAATCACCCACCAATTAAGTTGTGCGCACTGATCCATATAAAGCGTCAAATGGAGAACAACGAATATTGGAATGGAAGGTGGTATTATACCACCACTAGCTAACGAAAACCATCTACTCCACTGTGATGGACAATCTCCGGCAATACAACGCAAATAAGTTTCCAAAGTTTGGTTTATGACCTCCGTTTGCCCGTAAGTTTGTAGATGATAGGCAAAAGCTAGTGGATGTCTCTCTTGCATTAAAATAGCTCCTAACCCATTTCCTAAAGCATCAGATTCCACAACAAACTTCTTCTCAAAATTTGGTAGTGTAAGAATGGGAGCAAAAGTTAGAGCTAGTTTTAGTTTCTAAAATGCATCTTCTGCCTCATTATCACATTTGAAAGTGCTTTTCTTCAACAATGCACCATATCCTTTGATAAACTGTCTATAATATCCTACTAACCCCAAAAATCCTCGAAGCTACTTAAGAGTTTTTTAGTTGAGATCATTGTTGAATAGCTTCGATTTTCTCGGGTTTGTTGAAACTCCATCTCTAGAAGTAAAATGACTGAGATATATACTCCACCTTTCTTGCTCCAAAAGAATAGTTACTTTTCTTCATAAATAGTTGTTGTTCCCGTAAAATGTGCAACACTTGTTAAAGATGAGATAAATATTGTTGAAAAGAAGAGTTGTAGGCAAGAATATCATAAAAATACTTGTATAAATTTATTGAAATAAGACTTGAAAATAAAGTTCATGAGGCTTTAAAAACTTGTTGGAGCATTGGTTAAGCTAAAAGGCATAACCAAGAATTTATAGTGATCTTCATGGGTTCTAAAAGCTATCTTCTGTACATCTCCTTCAAACATCTGAATTATGATAACCAGCCCCTAGATATAACTTAGAAATATAACTAGCTCCTTCTAACTCATTCATAAGTTCTTCTATAACTATAATAGGAAATTTATCTTTAATAGTGCAGTAATTAAGAGCCCTATAATCAACACATAACCTCCATATGTTGTCCTTTTCTTTTACTAATACCACTGGGGATGAAAATTAGTTGACATTTTCTTGAATGATTCCTTGTTTCAACATATCCTGTAACAATTCTTCAATGGACCTTTTCTGTACTCCTACATATCAATGTGGTCTCTTATTCATAGCCTTAGACCCTTATTTCAGTAATATGTGATGATCATACTTCCTCTTTGGTGGCAATCCTATTGGTTCTTTAAAGACATCTACATATGGATGTAACAATTTTTGTAGTAATTCTTAGTCCTCTGATATGTACAACTTACCTTCACTCATCTCATTACATATTCAATATTGAACAACAAACTGAATGCTCCCATTTGCTCGATTATTCTTGACTCAACAATGAAAATTGGCATACAATATCACGTATGTTTTTCTTTTTATTTGCTTGCTCACTTATCACCCATATATTTTTATCTTTTTAACCAACACACAATTTCACTTACTTACCCCTCCAATTAAATAACATAGTGCCTTCTTTGAAATTGAGCTCTACATCATTTAAAGTGCTTAACCATTGTACCCCTACGGTATGTTTGGTTCAATGGAATAAGTATTCTATTTCTAGTGTATTCTTGAAAATTACCTATTTTTGTGTTTGGTTAGAAAAAGAGATGTAGAATAGTTATTCTCGGGTTTAATTATTCCCCAACTTTGGGAAATAGGTAAAGAAGACATACCCTTGTCTTTACCTATTATGGGTATGTCGGAATAAACATTACCACGTTGAGGACCAAAATATCCTTGTCTCTTTGGCTCTCGTCTTCACGCTTCATGCTCTCGTCTCGATCACTCTTGTCCTTCTCGCTCTCGTCTTCAAGCTCTCGTCCCTCTCTGTCTTCACAGTGTGGTCTTTTCTCCAACATTTCTCTGCCAGTTGCACAAATTAGGTATGTTTCTTGTGAACCTAACTTGGTCACTATATTTTTTTTTGCTATCAATGTGGTTGTTTGGCTTACCTCATCAGCCAAATAACTTTTGTAATGCTTATTTGGCCTTCTCATCTCTTCCAAACAACTTGACCAAGATTGGAAGAGATGAATTTATGTGCTTCCCGTCTCTTCCTTGTATTTGTGCGAGTCTTTCTGTTTGATAAAGGGTTGTAACAGCCTGCTTGTTCCGCTTTGTAGTAGTCAAGCAGTTGAGTCAACTTGTTTAAATGTTTTTGCATCAACTTGTTTGAAGTTGGAGTGAAAAATCATCTGAACTGCTTAGGATGTGTTAATTGCTAATTGATATGATTAAAGGGTGTCTAAGGTATCTGGGTGGTATGAATTATGTTGAAGATGCGTTATCTGTGTGGTATTAACATGGATTGTAGGTGTCTGCATTATTTGGGTTATAGCACTGACTAGAAGAGTTTGTTCTTAGATAGATTTCCATTATAGCAAAAATTAGAAGAGGAAACCACTAGTAGTTAAATTGGTAGTGAATGAATTTAGCCATTGACAAAAATTTTATTTCTTTCAATAGGCTATATATGGTATGAATGTAGTTGGATAGATTGGTTCCCTGCGTCAGGACATCTATATGTCTTCTTTATGTTGTGGAAGATAGGAAAATTTGTTAATCATCTTCAGAGAGAAGATTATTACTGGTCTTAATAGAATTTCATCCTCGAAAAACTTGTTTGAGCATTGATAAATTATTGTTGGTTTTTAGATATGAAAACAGATAATAAATAAAGTTGAAAACAGAGAATAAATGTAAGGCATATATAGCAGTCAGTACATAGTCTTAAGAATAAGTAAGCGGATATATATAGTGGTATATATGTAAAGGGATATTAGATGAACGCATAAGTAATTGTTGTCTAGTAAACCACTATTGCATAACTTAACTTCTTTAGAATAGAAAATTATCTGTTATTAAAGACTAATAACAAGAAATAATATAATGAACTTTGAATTGAATATTGAATAAATGGTGTTATTAGCAATTGAAACAAGTCATAAAAAATTCTTAAAATGCTTTAGTATGACAATTATGTTTATGTTAAACTGTAAAAACAAAACATGTAAGTTACAAAACTTCATTTACTTCAAGCATATTTCAAATCCTTTGTTTCATTTTAGTGTCAACGAATTTGCACGAGGTGACTAGTTAAGTCACTAGCCATGCACGGGGGTGACTAACTAAGTCACCCCCATGACTAGCAACGCACGGAGGTGACTAATTAAATCACCCTAGTCACCCCTGTGACTAATTAAATTGAATTGGTTAGCATTACTACTAACCTTTCATGAGAATAACTGCCTAAAAAGAAATGAGGTAGGCTAAGTGATAGAAAAACATAAAAAAAAATTGTGTGTTAAATAAATAACTATTCCCTAGACCTTTTGAAACAATATTGGGTTAAAATAGAGCTGGTAACTAGTTGAGAATGTGATACAACTGAGTAACTAGGGACATTCACGATAAAATATTTGTCTTCGCGTCAAAAGATTAGAATGGCATTCCAACCACGGTAAATAATAAAAAATATGGCTTAGTTGGGTAACGAGGGGACATTCTTGACAAAATGTTTGCCTTCGTGTCAAAAGACTAGGTTAACTTTAAAGAAAATAAAAAAAATGGTGTTTCAATAAATAAAACCTAA
This sequence comes from Erythroxylum tenue, assembly GCA_027568955.1. NCBI lineage: Eukaryota > Viridiplantae > Streptophyta > Magnoliopsida > Malpighiales > Erythroxylaceae > Erythroxylum > Erythroxylum tenue. The sequence continues at coordinate 18,229,772 of JAOSBM010000008.1, forward strand.
TGATCTTTGAAAATGTTGCCTTTTTGATTGATTACTAATTATAAATGCATGTTTACAAATGCCATAGGTGTATAAATAGGGTGTTAATATTTTGATTGATATGTATATTCATATCAAATTACTTAAAAATAAAAGGAATATGTTAGTATGTTGGCACAATTTGAATGATGGATTTTTGCGGTTAAATTGATTCCATAAGATTTAATGCCATTTTACCATTATTGTATGTTGCATAAATAAGTGCTTATATGTTTTTATGTGATTTTATGTTTGTTTGTATTTATGTATTTGTTTTTGCTTGAGGAAAAACTAAAGTATAAGTGTGGGGATGTTGATAGGTATAGTTCATACTATGTTTTCCTAGATGTTTTAGTGTGTTGTCTAATGTTTATAAGATGATTATTGGATGTATAGGCTTAAAATTGTGCTATTATGAGTGTTTGTTTATATTCTAAGTGTTTGTGTAGTTTAAAGCATGACTTCAATCTTAATTTTATGTTTCATGAGGTGTTTGATGTATTTTTGAGTGTTAAAAATCAGATAATTGAAGAACAAGGAAGATGGGAGCTACATGAAGGGTGTCACGATCATGCATAAGGAGCACGATCATGATAAGTGTGCATGGGGCTATATAGCCTCTGTCATGATCGTGCTTTAGGTCACGTTCACGACAGAGAGGAAAACATGTTGGGTCCCGATTCCTTTTTCATAATCAATAAGCTTGTTTAAATTATTTTGAGGCTTGTTTAAATTATTTTGAGGT
>JAOSBM010000008.1:18230634-18243067 GCA_027568955.1 Erythroxylum tenue
TGAATCATTTTTTATTCGCGGAAACTAAGATGAATCGTTCAAGATTTCGTCTAAGGTTTTTAATTGAGTTTATAATCGGGTATAAGTAGTTGGGTTCCGGATTTCCAGATTCGGGATCCAACAAAACAGGAGGCCCACGATTGTGGGCTGCATAGCCTCTATCACGATTGTGCTCTAGGTCATGTTTATGATAGAGAGGAAAATAGGAGGAGCACGATCGTGACTCCAAGGGCATGATCGTGCCAGAGAGTTTCTAGGTGCAAATTTTTTATCTGTTTTGGGGTTTCGGGGCTATTTTTGGAACCAAACAAAGTAGAAAAACCCTAGTTTCACCCCCTGAATCTTAAAGCACTATATAAGGATGTGGAATACATTAAAAAATGAAGTGGCCACAATTAAAAGCGAATCAAAGAGGAGAGATCAAGAACAAGCTCCAAGAATTCTAACTTTCCAGATGAATGCTTCAATAGGGTTTTTTTTATTCTTTTCCTTTATTTCTTTCATTATTTTTAATGTGTGATCTAAATTATTTGATGTTAAACATGTCTATGGAGTTCTAAATTTCATATTAGGATTTATTCTAGAATTATTTTATGACTTTTAATTATTTTTTATTTCCATACATACTTAGTTTTTTGTGACAATTGTTCATGCATAAACTTGAATCAACAGAGTGAGTCAAAAGTGATTAGTGTTAGATTGTAAAACGAGTAATGGTAGTTTAATAGACCCACAATTATCAAATTAGCAATCATTCAAAGAGAAATCTTGTTTGAGAAATTAATTATCTATTAGATAACTTCAGATCTAATTGAAGATGTTAGGGACAGTATTATGATTCGAAGGATTGGAAATTTGGAAATTTCGAATTCAATTAGGTTTAATTGATTAGATATTGAAAGAGAGTAATCAATACCTTTAGAAATCTATAGTCAAACACAAAATCAATAATATTAAAGGAAACAAAATAAGGAAAAAAAAGTCCTAAGCATTCAATCTTGATCAAACCCTAATTTAATTGGCAACTCATTATGGAATTGTTTATTTGTTTTATTTATTATTATATTTATTTTTTGTTATTTACTTTTGTTGAAATCAATTTCTTATTACCTTAAAAAGTTAGGTTCGAATTGTTAGTTATTGCATAATCCTCGTGGGAATAATAACCTCATATACTACAAGGAGTCAAACAAATTTTATTCTCTTCCTTTTCCTTTCTTCAAAGTCCTTGATGTTTAGTTGGATTTCTATATTGTATAATATGTCTATGGATTTCTAAATCTAGATTAGGAATTATTTTGAAATTTTAATTATTGTTGATTTCAATATATCTTTGAATGTTTTTTAATAAAATTTATGTATATACTTGATAACAAATTGAGAGAGTGAGTCAAAGTAATTAATGTTAAGGTGTACAGTGAGAGTTAGTAACTTAATAGACCTATAATTACCAAATTAATGATCAACCGAATAGAAATCTTGGTTGTGAAATTAATTATATAATGGATTGCTTTAGATCTAATTAAGTAAGTTAGTAATAGTTTTGTGAATCGAGAGATTACATGTCTATAAATATTGAATTCAACTAGGATTAGTTGATTAGATCTTGAGACGAAGTAATCAAAACCTTAGGCTATGTTTGGATGAGGGTATATTAATGGAATGTAATATTATTCCATCGTTTGGAAGGAGGGTTTATAATGGAATGAGATGAAAGAGGAGGGTTACATCCCATTCTATCCTAAACAGTAAAAATGAGAAATCTTCAATTTGGGAGATTTAGGATGGAATGTAAAAAGATAAACAACTTTTCACTATATTATATTATAAATCCCTCTTCTAAACAACATTTACTATATTATATTATGAACCCTCCCATCCTAAACAACAATTTTCTAATATTATATCCATTTACATTCCATTCTATTAAAAATATTACGCACAACCAAACATAGCCTTAGGAAATCTAGGATCAAGCATAAATGAATCAACAATATTAAGGGAAACAAAATAAGGATATAATGGTTCCTAAGTATTCAATTTTGATTAATCTCAATTTTCATTAGTAGCTCACTTGTTTATTTGTTTGATCGTTTTGTGTTATTATTTGTTTCAATTATGTTATTTATTTTAATTCAAATCAATTTTTTAGTATCTTAGGCAAAGTTATATTCAAATTGTTTAGGTTTTGTAGGAACGATACCCTTGATACTACAAGATACAATGTGTATACTTCGGTATTGAGAGTTTTGTTATATATAAAGCTTGCGTAAAAAGTTTTTGGCTTCAAAATAGCTCTCTTGAATATGCTATAAACCAATATGTAGTTCTACGAGTTGGCCAACATAGATCCAATGCTCATCTGGTGAATTTCTTAGAAATATGTGACACCTTCTAATATAATGGTATGTTAGAAGATGCTGTTAGGATGAGACTCTTTCCCTTTACACTTAGGGATAAAGCTAAAGGACGGTACCATTCACTCAGTCTAACCAACGTCACTATAGAGGAGCAGTTGGTGCTAGCCTTTCTAGATAAATTTTCCCACTGACGAATACTATAAAACTTATAAAGGAAATCACCAATTTCTAGCAAAATAAGGGGTAGTCGCTTTATAAAGCATGGGAGCGATATAAGGACTTGAAAAGGAGATGTCCTCATTACAACCTACCGAAGGAATTCTTATTGCAAACTTTTTACAATGGAGTTAATCCACCCACGAGGGACACTATAGATGTAACTGCTATAGGATACTCGATGCGTAAAACAGTTGAGGAAGCAGAAAATTTTCTAAATCAGATGGCTAACAATAGTTGTCTTTAGACATCAACTTGAAGCAGATAGTAGTCAACCTTTTGGGTTAAGAAGAGAGCAATTGTTGTCGATTCAATGACAGCTTTACAGAATGAAATTGATAACTTAACAAAGTAACTAAATAGCCTGAAAGCCTCCTCTTTAGCTCCCATTAAAGCAATTCAGAATGGATGAGAGTTATATAGGCAAGAAAGTTATATCACGACTGATTGCTTCTTAATGTAAAACAAAAAATTCAACTATATGGACCCATAGTTTGGTTGAGGAGGAGGGAATAACTCTTATTCAAATACATACAATCCTAGGTGGAGGAATCACCCAAAATTTTCTTAGTCTAATAATGCAAGGAATTAGGTGAGAAATTAAGGTCTATCGGGATTTTACCAAGACAAGTCCAGTGCAAATGATTCAAAATTGGACAAGCTCATGGACAAGATCATGAGTATGGAAGATAATCATAAAAGGTTGGAAGGGAAGTTGGAGTAAGTAGCGAAGAATTATGCCTCTGCTATTCACAACCTAGATTCAAGAGGGGCTAACTTCCGAATGCATTATCTATAAGAACTGTTGGGAGTCTTTTAAGTAATACCAAAGCAAATAAACGGTAGAAACTGAAGGTGATCACACTTAGCGGTGAGAAAGAGCTAGAAGAACTAAAAGAAAAACAAGCTGAAACCCACCACCCAGAGGACCAAAAAAAGATACCCACCTAATTTCATTCCCACAGTTATTATGAAAGAATAAATTGGACGCATAATTTGCAAAATTAGTGGAGAAGTTGAAGACTTTGCAAATTAACTTGTCTTTTATGGAAGCATTGGAACATATGCCCAAGTATGCTAAGTTTCTTAAAGCCATATTACCAAACAAGCGAACTTGGGAAGATGACCAAACGGTAGCACTGACCAAGAGTTGTAGTTCCATTATTACTAGCCATATGCCTTCTAAATTGAAGGACCCAGGGAGCTTTACAATACCCTGCATAGTTGGTGACTTAGAATTTGTGAAATGTCTATGCGACTTAGGTATAAGGATAAACCTTATGTCTTCGCCAATTTTTACAAAATTAGGGCTAGGCAATGTGAGCCAATTTTGATGATCATTTAATTGGCGGATCAATCGATCAAGAGACTGTTTGGTGTGATGAAAAACATTATAGTTAAGGTGGATAAATTCATAATTCCTATGGACTTCATGGTATTAGATTTCGAAGAGGATAGGAATCTTCCACTAATTCTAGGATGCCCATTCATAAACACTAGGAGAGCACTAATGTTCATCAAGCCAAACTAATTCTTCATATTGGTGATGATCATGTGGAGTTCAATATGAACAAAGGATTGCAAAATTTGAAAGAAAGCAGCTCTTGTATGAAGATCAATATCATGACTGAATGTATCAAAAAGTAAAAGGAGAGCTACGATGAAGAAGTAAGTTCCAAAGAAAGGAGTTCTAACAAAGTTGAGATTGAGGAAGAAGGAGAGATAGAGGAGTCGAGTGCTTCAATGCATCAAGACATACTAGTGAGAACTGAAACACCCATACCACCCTCTATTAAAAAGCCAATAACTCTATAGTTGAAGCCTTTACCCACACACCTTAGATATACCTTTCTAGGTGAGGGTCAAACTTTACCTATCATTATTTCCAACTAGATGAATGGGGAACAAGAGAGTAAGGTGGTTAAGATCATAAGTGATATGTGCTTAATTGATTGTACATTTATTCCATAACACTTAGTGATTAATGCTATGAAATGCTTAAGACATTCACTTTAGTTCATAATTGGTTTTAGGCACAATTCGGAAGCAAAATAGCTAAAGTGAGTTGAAATGTAGCACCCCACTCCTGTAAGAGACGTACCCGACATCATGAGTGATATCCGAGTTCGTGCCCCGCGAGGGTGACATGCTAGAGCACTTAATCAGACAAAACTTAGTATAATTTTTTTTTGAAATCACAACACAGTAAGTGGAAATCCGTAATCAATTCGAGCCTACTTTATTTCATAAAATTTTTTTTCAATTCATCCGATTTTTTTTTATTACTAGGACCCTCCCAGAAACAAACACTCACAATTATAATGTCAATACAACATGATTACATTCGCATACACATTGTACAATAATTTCAAAATACACTCCTTAATACAAATTTATGGGAAATACAATTCAGTACGAAAATAAAGAAATACAATGCAGACGCGAATTGATCCTGACCTCTATCTTTCACTTGTATGCAGTAGGTATACTTCCATTGCCTAATCGAATATTTTTCTGATCCTGAAAAATATTTGCAAATTTTGGGTGAGTTTTGCGAACTCAGTGAGTGACCATCATCGATGGCTCACCCAGTCACAGAACACATAATTCACATTTACAACATTTCAATTTCACATTCAATACACTTTAATCATTCATATTATGCATATGCAGTGTACATGAGATCCACTTTTCATTTGTTACTTTGTTGTAACCGAGTGCCTAAACTGTTCCTTATCTATTGGATACCGGGCTCATTACTAACTGTCCCATATCTGATGAGGATAGGGCTCATTTTACATAGTTAGCCTAAGGCTCTTAATCACTTTCGGAGCTCGAGGCTCATTTCACATTTTTAGCTTTAAGCTCTGATCGGTGGCTACTCCGGTCACAACTGTCATTATATTTCATGCATTTATGAAATGGAATGCATCAATCACATTTGCATGTTCCCATTCAATCACATTCCCATATCATCGGACCTTAGTTCGGCATTCAACATTAAAGTTGAGAATCACATTTTCACTTACATACAAGTACACCTTCAGAACACATTTAACAATAAAATTATGTACAATTAGTTCATCTCATTCACATACAAGCAGCACTTCAATATCTCAATCAAGCATCACAATCATCGGACCTTCTGTCCGGAAACCAACACAATCAATCACATTCATATATTCAGTCCATAGTCAATCAATACAAAAATTCAAAACAGAACAAACAATGAAATGAGACCATCTCGGTCTACTCACAGTACACTCCAGATTAGCTTTTGCTTTCAAATTCTAGAAACGCCTGAATGCGGACTTTTAACCTGCACAACCCATTTATGCAATACACATATTGCACACACATTAATAATTTTGCACAATTATAAGCATTCATTTATGCACATATGTGTATACGGAATATGTACGATGCATGTTCATGACAATCCCGGGTACATTATCAAATTTCACACTTTTTCACGTTATCAATTTTTTCGCATCAATTGTTTTCATAATAACTCATTTCTCGTTCATTTCCACTAGATACACTTTACCTCTCTTTTTGAATCACAAATTTAATCATATGGACCACGTCATCTCCATTAAACACATGTCTTTGGTACTTTAATACCAACAATTCACTCATTAATGTTTCCATCATTACATGATCACACATTATCAAAACTCTCATTTCTTCTTATAAATTCTCCAAAATTCCAGACCTTTGGGTCTACTGTTCACATTCAATTAGAAAGTGAAAATGAGGTAATTTGGTCATACTCTCTTCTGAAAAAGTGTTCCTCTATGTCTTATGTCTCTATTTCTACAAAAATCACTCAATTTGGTTCAGTAATTTGGAAGATATGCCTAAAAATTTATCGGGTTTTTCATGTCCAAAAATAATATACTATGCACAACTTCTATCCAGAAATTCAATATCTTAGAGACTGAATCCAAATTCGACTTCTCCATATTATTTTTAGCCCTATATCTCTAGTTTACTTCAAATCAAAAATTATTTCATTTGAAATCCTATAGATCCAGATACAATCAAAATACTGAAGGGTATTCAGTAAGAAAATCCTATTTCACGGTGCCAACAGATTCCACACTTTGATTTGATCCATCCTTTTCAATTCGATCTGGAATACTACCAATTTTTGTGGAGAGGTAGAAAAATGTGTTAGGAATCTATTGGTTCAAGAATCAAGTCATTTAGAGGTCTAGAGAAGAAGTTATGGTCAAAAGAGGGAAGGCTGTTCAATAAAATAAAAAATCCCAAATGCACGATCGTGCTTAAGCACGACGGTGCAAATTCCTCTTCATCACCAAAGTCACCGTCGTGCATAATTGGATCCGCCGGTTTTCACTCCACTTTCTGGAACCTGGCTTCACATAGGCCACTCATAAGCATATGACGTTCAACTCCCTAAAACACATATAATTGAGAGACTCAGAATATCAGTGCCTTGGGTTTTCCCTTCAATCATAAAAGTCACCGTCGTGCTTATGCACGACGGTGCATTCTCTTTTTCTTCTTCTTCACTGAATCTTAACTGCAAACCTTCATAAATTTTGATCCAGAACTCCAAAAATTGCAAACTTTATATCAATGAAAATCTAAAAGAATTATCTACAACTTGCATGAAGACTATTTGATCAAAATATTCCTAGATCAATATAGTTTAATCAAGGAATTTTAGAACAAACTTTTACCTCTTTATCTTTTCTTTTCAAAACAGACCTTTGGGTCCATCTTTCATGGTCATTTTGACAATGAAAATGAAGGACTTAAGCCAAACATTCTTCTAAACAATTGTTCCTTTATGTCTTAACTTTCAAATGAAACCAATTTCATGCAATTTTGTTCGATATTCTGGAAGTTATGCTAAAAGCACTGCATACTGTTCCAAACCACGACAGAATCCACAAACTCAACTTCAAGCTAAAATTTGAAACCCTTAGAGACATAATTCAATTTCTATTTCTTCATGACAAATATATCTATTTGTCTCTAGTTTAATTTGAACTTAAAATCATCCCATTTAGAAATCTACAGATCAAGAAATGGCTAAAATACAGATGCATGTTCAGTGGAAACACTGCATCTGTACATGTCCAGCACACTTCAACAATATTAATCTCTAACTCTAAATCATCTCTACATCAATTTATGAGTCATTCATCATCATAAATGTAAAAGAAAGACATCATTGTATTCATTTCTTTACCCACATTCCAGTATACCTATATCACCATTTTATGTCCATTTAACCTCTAACTATCATTAACTATTCTTCCTTCAACGAATGAAGAAAGTTCATGCTTATACTTACTTGTTTAGCTTCATTTTTCTTCATATCACCAAGAAACCCTAGCTCCTCCGATATACACAATATTCACCTTTTTAAGGTGGAATATGTTGGGTCTTTTAGCAATAAGAAGAAGGAGACAATGAATCTTGAAGAAGCAAGGTGAAAGAGTTGAACAAACATCAACATGAGAGGGTAAGGGTGGGATGTCATGAGTGAAGAAGAAAATAAATGAAGAAGATGAAGGAATGAAGCTAATGAGAATAAGAGACAATAGCAAGTGAAAGACCAAAGGTGGGTCTTTCACTTAATGAATAATGTGATTTAAAACAAGCGGTGTGGCAAGTGACAATGTCACTTTATCACGATCCTCTTGTGGTCTTGTAATCTACCAGTCCATTTCAACCTAATTTTCTCCCAATTTTAATTAGCACTTGTCAATAAATCCCAACATCACATATTAAAATTTCTATTGCCATTTGACATTTATTTCTACCACTATTCATCAATTATTGTGCCACTTGGCAATTTTCCTAGTCCAATGTACCCTTAAATTTTTCAGAAATTTCCTAAATTTCACTAAAAATTCTAAATCAATAAATATGCATCCCAAATTAATTTTTAACACAACTAAACCCCAATTCTCAATATAATCACCTTTCACATATAAGTCAATTATACCCGGAATGTCAATAAATGCATGTACAGTCATTTTAATGTGTGCAAAAAAATTCAAACTCACATGTGTGTATGCTGACAATATGCATAAGCATAAAAAAGCATTTTTCTTAATCTCTCATTGATCTCACATGTACCGGATTTTAGGATTCTAACCCTTAGTATGGGAACGAGATGTTACATGAAAGCACACTCTTTGACTCGTCTTCTTGAGATTCACATGCAATTGTCTTCATGGAACAAGAAGGAGAAGGATTAGAGCAAGAGGAGACAAGAAAATGCCAATGAAGATCAAGAGTATAAATTGTAAACATCAAGTCATGGTTGTGGGGTGAACTATTGGTCATGGCCGTAAGCTATTGGTCATTTCAAGCTTTGATTGGAGGAGAAGATGAAGGGGAGTACAAATAGGTCATGGCCATCCCTAATTGTGACTTGGTTTTATGGTGCAGTGGTTAGGAACCATCAACAATGTGTTGTGCAATTTTAAAAAAAGAATCATGATGTTCAATTGGCAAGGAGCCAAGGACACATAGTGAAGCTATTAAGAAGTCCACAGTAGGAAGCCCGGATGATGTCGAGCGAGGGATTAAATAAAATGCTAAAAAGGATCTAGAATAAGGGGACTATATATGATATGGTTGGTGCAAAAGGTGGAGCATATGACATGAGTTTGGAGTAATCGCAGTCGTTGAGTTTCAAGCTTTATTAGTAGAGCTTGGGACCATATTCCAGGAGCCTTAACCACTATCTCCTAAAAGGAACCGAGATCACAGGATCAGGTTGAAAGAAGGTGTAGAGTGGATTAACATTAGGTTTTGTCGATATTCAGGATAATAAAAAGATATCATTAAAAAGGTAGCACAAGAGCTATTGCAACAAGATTTTATAAGGCACAACCCCAGTTCTTATGCATCGCTAGTGGTGTTATTGTCGAAGAAAGATAATTCGTGGCAGATGTGCATGGACTACTGAGAGTTGAACAAATCGACATTGAAGGATAAGTTTCTGATCTCCATAATTGAAAAATTGTTGGACGAGTTGCATAATTCAAATCAGTACTCAAAATTGGACCTGAATTTGGGTCACCACTAGATCCGCATACACGAGAAGGACATTTTTAAAATAGACTTTAAAGTGCATGAGAGGCATTATGAGTACCTCTTCATGCCCTTCAGATTAACAAACACACCATCCACTTTTCAAGGGTCAATGAACATCTTTGGCTTTTTCTGCAATGCTTTATGTTAGTCTCCTTTGACGAAATTATAGTCTACAATCAAGTAACTTCAACAACATCTGGACCATCTGCGTGAAGCACTAGAGACTCTTTAAGCTCACTAGTTGTTCTTAAGGGGAAGTAATAATGTGTCTGGGTCTTAACATCTGGAATATCTAGGACATTCCATTTTAGAAAAAGGGTTTGCAACTAATGATAAGAAGATAAATACCATTCAAACTTGGCTAACCCCAGAGTCCTTCAGGGAAGTTCGAGGGTTCTTTGGACTCACATGTCACTATAGAAGGTTTATTTGGGATTATACGACTTTTTTCAATCCCTTGAATGATTTACTAAAGAAACCAACGATGAATGAATAGAATAGGGGAGAAGGCAAACAACGAGCCTTTAAAAACTTGAAGGAGGCCTTAACAATAGCTCCAGTCTTAGCCACGCCCTGATTTCTAATGGTCGTTCATGCTAGAGGCAGATGCTTGTGGAAAGGACATTGGAGCAGTCCATCAATAGAATAAACAACCAATAGCCTATCTAGGCAAGACCCTAGCAAACAAACATCTAGGATTGTCCATGTATGTGTTAGTTTATGCCTTTGCAGCCAATCAATTGGATGTAAATTAATGAAAGGGCATTATTTATCTTTGTGTATTAATTTCATTAATATTTTATGTTTTAATAATAAAGATAAAATCCTTAGAATAATTACTGTGTAATTAAAATTATGATGAGATAATAATAATGAGATTCAATTTACACTTATGTGTTATTCCTAAATGTTCCTAGTTGTAGTTTCATCAAGACTGGATATTGTTGAAACGGTAAAACTAACACACATTATGTTTCTTTCTTATGAAGAAAGTAATTAATCTCATAAATTAAAGTATAGAGATACTTAAACTAATATGTGGGTGATTATTAGAGAATAAGTCATTGAACTGACCCGATTATGAGAAATCCAAATGGAATATTACTTATGTGTCTATGGATTATCTCATAATGATAGTTGTATAATTAATCCTCAAACTTGAGACTACTAAGGTATTTAGTATGGGAATTACTGTGTTTTAATGCTACATATGAATCGTCCTAGGATAGTTCAGTCGGTAGTAATTGGATACAGTATGAACCATATGTAGATAGTTGAATGACGAAAGGATTAAATTATACATTATAGCCATACATGGACAGGTTAAGTCAATCACTTTGACATTCCTGATATTTAGTTAATCATGACATGTTGCTAGACGTCAATCATGATTTACAATTATGAATTATTTAATTGGAGAATTAAAGATAAATTAAAATGAGTTTTAATTTATCTAATTCTAATTCTAATTGTGAATTAGAATTATAATTTATAATCATTGCCAATTTATTAGGAACCTAATGGGTCACACATCAAAGAGCAATTTGTGAAAGAAAAATCAATTTAATTAAGTTGGACTTAATTATAAAGTTTGAGAAACTTTGGGAATCAAATATGAGATATTTGATTTTATTAAAATTAAATTAAATTAATTAGAATTAGAATTAGATTCTAATTATAATTAAAGAGATTTAATTTTAATGAAAGACTGTCATGATTTTTCGATTTAAGGGAAGAGCTTTCTAGAAGCTAGCACTTTTGTCTTCTTTCTCTCAAAAGCAGTTCAAGAATTGCTCTATGGATACCATCAGAGGCTGGACAATTGGACAGCTCATGATTGATCACTCAGAGAAAAGATTCAAAATTTTTCTTCGAAAAGTGAACAAGGTACGATTTTTAAATCGAATTTTGTTTTATTCAAGTTTAATCAATTATTGGGATCCGTAAAAATATTTTGTTTTTCGCTACACCCGTGATTCGATCACGGTTGGATTCCAACAGTACGAGAGAGTAGGCCATCAAGCAATGACATTATTACCTCAGTGGTCACAATTTGAGGTACACATCGATCACCAAAGTTAGAAATATCTGCCAGAGCAATTGATTTCTGCACCCTTCCCACAGGCTTAGCTCCTATAGCTCTTTGGATACGTTTTTGAAGTAGTTTATAGGAATGGTCCCAAAGCCACAGATGCATTATCCCGAATAACCAACATCTAACTTCTTACCTTAGCCTCGTCCAGGCTCGTATAGAGTTGTTAGAGAAAATCAAATGTAGTTGGCAACAAGAGTAAACTACTCGAGACATCATCAAAAGCTTAGACACAAGGACATTAAGGGCGGGAAGTTAGAAATGGAGAGATGGGCCATTGAGATGGAAAGGGAAGCCGACGATCCGTATGGAGGACAGTCAGCCGTGACCGCCACTACCAAAAGAATACAAAATGTGTTCTACTATAAGGGCTTAAGTAAAGATGTGAGGAATTATGTTAAGACTTATTTTATCTATGAAAGGAACAAACATAAGAATTATGGCCCTATTCCATTGTCGTTTTATGATATGTGATGGATATATACTATTAACCATGCAAAAGTAATGGTATAAGTTTTGGATGTTTTTCATTGAACAATTATTTAATTGTATTCAATCGGAGATTTGCATAATATGAATATGTGTTAGTACATTTTATATGTTATCTAACTGGACCAAGTTGAGAATGGTTGTTTTATACTGACTATTAAAACATATTCTTGAGGACATTAGAAATAAG
>JAOSBM010000008.1:18248471-18261070 GCA_027568955.1 Erythroxylum tenue
AACTTTGATCTGAGATTAACATTAATTATGTTATTTTTGTCAATCATACTGATTAGAAGGTCATCAAATCAGATCCACAATCTGAATCTTTCATCTATGATGCTGTTTGATGGTTTAAGAGGAAAGATCTATATATTAGATTCAGTCTCATTCATTTCAAACATATTATTGATACTCATTATGCCATGGATTATATTAGCTGTTGATACGGAGTTTCATAAGTGTGGTTGTATACATTTTCACATAGAAATGAAAAGAAAAAGCAATGGCGTTGTGGTCTAATATATAAAATGAAGTGTGTTGAGCCCTTCTCCTTCGATATTTGTAATGTTTGGCTTATTACTTCTATCCTAATCATACTCTAATTGTTTTGGGTGTTGTGTAGTAATGGAGGAGATTGAGACTTCCACCGTTACAAATGCTTCATCATGTCTGAATCCTTCTTCACATAGCATTTGCCACGTGTACTACATCCTTCCTTCTATATTTTATCTTTGTTTTTTTACCTCTTTTTCTACTCATTTTTTCTTGTCATGGCAGGTGCCAGAAACAATTCTCCCAGTATACTTGCCCTCGATGCAACGCCCGCTACTGTTCTCTTTGTTGCTACAAAGTATTTGCTATAAAGTTTCTAATTTTCTATTTATTTTCATTTTATATCAGTTGTACCAAGGGTTGTTTTAGCTTTAAAAGAATATTTATGTTTTCAGTTATACTCTGTAAATTTTGTTCAGTCTCATAATTTACGTTGTACGGAGGCATTCACGCGGGATAATGTGATTGAAGAGCTTCGACAAATGCAACCTGATGACCACACTAAACACAAGATGCTTGACATTGTGAAACGATTTCATTGTGAGAGAGAAACTGATAGTATGGATGAGGATGGTAGGTTCTTGCTTCTTAATTGTTCCCTTTAGGTTACATGACTTAAACTTATGCTCTATTAGTTATTCGATAAAGAGCTGCAGCTTAAATATTGAAGTTTTAAGCTAATCTAATAGCTTTCTAGTCAGTGTAATCATTGTTAAATCCTCAAAAATCCCTCTTTTTTTGGTTAATGATAGTACATCATGCTTCTTTCTTTACATATTTTTTATTTGTTTGAGGAGTACCTACAAATAATTTAAATGATGGCCATTTGAATCTCTAGAGCAGATTTAATACCAAGGTAAACTGGCATCAGTGTCTTTTGCATATGATCTTTATGAATCATTAATTTCGAGTTTCAAGGTATTGGTTGGTTATTACTTGGTGTTCACAGCTTTTAGCATTGCTTCTTATTCCTTATTGTCCCATTTCCTTGGCAGATTCAGGCCTGTCTGAGGAGATTATCCAAAAAGTTTTGTCTGGTATGTTTCTTTGTATTGTACTCTTATGGTCTTCCTCTTTTTGTGTTCATACAAATTCTGACTTCCAATCTTTGACCATCTCAATACTATTTTGAACTAATAGGCTTCTGGCTAGTGTTTGTTACAGCATTTTAATCTCACTCAATTGTATTGCTTGAATGATATATTTGTTATCTTTCTTTGTCATAGGCTGTACAATTAGTTTTGATGACCTAACTGCAAAAGAGAAAAAACAATTCCAAAGGGCTGTGGCATCTGGAGAACTTAGCAAGTTGATTGAGCCATGGGAACCGTGGTGGTTGAAGACATCTGCCAGAACAATCTCTCTCGGTAAGGATGGAACTCAGCTAATTCAACCGCTTGTGGAGACAAAAACATCATCATCATCATCATCATCACTCCAGGATGACTGGGCAACAAATAGAGCTAGTGATATTCCTCCTGGGCCTGAAACTTCATTACCCTCACTCAAGAAGCTTATTTGCACGGAGCCATCGCCACTGTTACCTGTGCACCTAGTTGATATAATATTTAGCTACTGCTTCACATTACGCCTTTATAATGGAGACTGGCAATCTGATGCTGTAGGGTCAGCTTTAGAAGTTTTGAGTATCTCCACTGTCTTAGGTCTAGCCGGACAGCCAGAAACTGTACTAGAAGCTCTTTTTTGTTGTTTGGAGAGAACTTGTTCTTCTGAATACAGGGATATGGGTGGCCTGCAATTTGGACAAGATGTTATCAATGATGTAGTAAGCTTGCTGTCAATAGGAGCTCCTGCTATAATATGCACACTTTGTGATCTGAGGAGACTGTTTCAGGCTGGGGAAAGGCAATTGAAAGAGGAATCCTCAAAAAGTTCGAGGAGGTCAGAGTTTAAGAGTAGGCTGAAGCTTGCTGAGAGGAAGATCTATTTCATGATGTGTTGGGTCCATGAGCAGCCGGGGGAAGCGTGGTCTTCTTTGGCTGCAATGGTAAGTGCAGCAAAAAGTTCAGTAATTGATGACAAGGTTAATAGAAACAATATGAAAGTGGAGAAGAAACTAGGTGGAAGAGGAAAGGTGGTGATTGAAGAGATGAAATGAGTTATGAGTTGGTTATATTGAAACTGCTGATTGTTATTTATGTCAGTATTCGATGGATAGGAAAAAGGAGTGGGAAAGGAATGTTACTTTATTTGTATGACATTTCAAAGTAGATAAAATATGAAAGAGACCTATGATTATTACACAAATACACTTGATTCATCTGCTTATTGTTCTTACTCTCTATAGATGCTGCAGATGCAAATGGCTTAATCCTTCTTTTTAATGTAGTTGATGTTGAGAAGCCTTATTTAATCTCAAATCGAATAAAGCATTAGAGCCTGATGGACTTAATGCTCTTTTCTTATAGAAATTTTATGATAGGGGCTATTCTTGAGTTTTTCAAAAGAATGAAAAATAATTAATGAAATTAATAAGAAATTTATGTCTTATTCTAAAGCTACCAAAGCCTTACTTCTTGAAGGATTTTAGAAAAGTCTCATGCTATAATGTAATCTACAAAATCATTGTAAAGTACTTGGCTTCAAGACTTGCAATGGTGTTAAAGCCTCTCATTAATCAAACACAAGGAGCCCCAAGAACCCTTAAAAATTTACAATAGGGAACACTTATAACTTGTGCAATCAATGTTAATTTTCACAAGGCATTTGATTTCATCAATTGGAACTTCACCATCAATACCTTGAATCCTTTCAGATTCCCTTTAAGTCCTCTAGTTAGATTAAGTAATTCATCACTACGACCTCCTATACTATACAAGTCAATGGTGTACTGTAAAAGCTCATTGAGGGTGCTAAAGGATTGAGGCAAGGTGATGCTTTATCCCCTTATATTTTCACCATATAGGTTAAATGGATTAATAAAGAATCCTTATAGGTTAAATGGATTAATTCTCACTAACTTGAGCACCAAAACTTCTAATTTTGCTCACCTAATATAACTTTTTTTGGACTATGCTCCATAGCCTTAAATTAAAGGAACAAATGAGAGTGAATTTCAAGTACATATTTTGGGATGTTTCCTCTAAAATTTTATGGTATAATAACTAGAGTAATTTAGGGCCTTTAATTGAGCAGTGATTTCTCAACTTTAAAGGGAACTATCTAGGGCCCTTATTTGAGAGTAGTGATTTCTTAACTTTAAGGGGAACTATCACTAAGGAGATTCTTAAGGAGAGCATATTCAATATCATCCAAGGGGCTAAAGGAGAACTGATGTCTATTTCTCCTACTTTCAATCCAGAATCCAACAGTAAAGACTTTATCATCTAGTCAAGACACCCCTCAAGTAAATACTTTAATGTCTTTTGTGGACAAGCCTTAAGTTATAAAGTCCCTACAGTCCATTGGCATAAGCTAGTATGATTCAAAACAAGCCATTCCTAATATTTCATTCATCCTATGATTAGCCATCAAAGAATGACTAACCACGATGGGTAGAATTTAAGGTAATATTATCATTGCTGATAACTTCACTCAACCATTTAGTTCTTGAAACCATTGAGTATGTAGTCTTCCAATGTGGATTTTGTACTTATGTCAAAAGATTTTGCATAGATCTAAACTCTTTTTCAGTACTGCTCAAACATGGCCAAAAATTATAGTATGAATCGCTTTGAGAAGTTGCAGAACTAAGAAGCAATCTACTAACTTCATAATATCCTTTGGAAAAATTATGTATGAAATTTGGAAGGGAAGGATTCACAATATTTTCAAAAGGAAGTTAAAAAAAGGAATAGCATGTTTCAATGGAGATGATGAGTTTAATGAGGGAACGACAATCAACTTTCCATTTTGCAAGATGACTAAAGCTCTTAAGTTGATTTAAAATTAGTTAATGGATTGAAAAATGTTAGGGAACCAAATAATAGTTTGCTTGATAATACCTTCAATAAGCTTTTAAAGACATCACATGTAACATATTTCTATGTTAGGGAAGTTGTACGAGGAAACTTTAGCCATCTTTTTGTTTGATTATCCTAATTTAGGCAAGACTTTAGTGTATAATCTTTCTTCGCTATTGGCTTGTAATGGCAACTTTTGACCATACTTCTACCATTACTTCATTATCAGTATTATTCAATCTTTAGTTTCTTAAAAAAATCTCTTCAACCTTTTAGTAAGATTTGATGAATAATGTGATTTAAAATATGTGCTCAACATCTGGCATAAATTAACTCATTTTAAAGAACTTATTGTCCCTAAGTATTTTTCATTTTTCAAATATTTATTTTCAGGTCATTAGAATCAACATTATCAATAGTAAAGGTAAAGAACCATTTCAGACATAATCAAGTAAACATGATTTTCCTATGGCTACTTCTTTATGGTTAGGAATATGAAAAAATTAAATATTCTTTTTTTAATCTATAATCATCAACAATCTAAGTTTTGCCAAAAACAATGTATTCGTTATGGGACAAACACATCGATCTGATGCAAGTAAAATACATGTGAAAAGAAGCTACAAATTTCGCCAATCACAATAAGTAACAAATTTCGACTCTTGGGAATGCAGCAAACTCCTGGGCCAGCGATAGCCCTCCTTGACTTGAGATGTTCCCGCCACGGAGGGATTAGTCCCCGGACTAATCCTTAAAAAAAAAAAAATAAAGTGGATTTCCTATAGGGAATTACATGTCAATTCTACAATGACTAGTAAACTCCTACCCTGAACTTGTACACTTTATCTAAATGATTAAATCAAATAATCTATTAAACTAAAGTAAATTAATTCTAATAGAAGTAAAGAGAATAGAACAAGGTAATAATAAGTATATAGGGAGCTTAAACAATGAGAATTAGGTTAGATAAGACTTCAGCTTCACCATTAACAAAATAAGTTAGATTCGTTAACCATAGTTTATGTAACGATAAGGTTCTAAAATGTTATTTTTCTTTTTAATACCCTTTTCATTACCTAATTAGATCCCTAATGATATTTTAGTGAAATCAATTAATTATAAAAGATGAGAAATTAACTCTAATGTGAATGAAAAATACACATATTTTTTTAAAGTTTTTTGCTTGATTTTCATGTAAAATTAAATATTTTACTTAGGTCTTTTTTTTTTCTTTTAGATAATTTTGATAATTTGATATTGGGATGAGATCATTCAATAACTAAAGACTATTTCATAAAAAATGAAGAAAATCAAAATTCTTAGAGGATCATAATCGGTCTCAGGCATTTGTCCTATATGGATCAAATGCATCAAGAGACACAATTTAGAACACAACCTGAAGAGAGACTATGGTATTAAAGAAAATTTGTAGAGCAACGCAACTTAAGTCTCAATTATGCCAGAGATCTTGTACTAATCACAAAAGAAATAGAAGGATTCATCGTATGGGGGCATGAGTGTTCTAAAGACAATGTGTTAATTATAAGATAAACAAAAAGAAACCCCAAGGCGCATGTGAGTTGGTAAGGGGCTCTTCTGACTTAAGTGAGGTCGTGGGTTCGAACCCCCCTCATGTATGCAGCCGTTTAAAACTTGGAGCCAGAGCTTTGCCTCCCGCAAGGGATCTACTCGGCTCGAGCGGGGATTAGTCTGGGTGTGGATGACTTAAAGGTGTCTTCCTATAGTTGGAACCCGCCTAAGACACCTCGTGGGCAACAAAAAAAAAAGATGAACAAAAAGAGACATGGCTTTGGGGTATGGGAATACTATAGACCTTGTCTTTATCCTAGAGGAAATAAGAAGTTTAGTCATCAGAAGATCATAGAACCCGTTAGATGCTAATTTTAAGGATTTTTTCATCAAACAATCAAGATCCATACATTATCACATCTACAAGTTTGTCCTATTTGTATATAATTCTTTTGTTATTTTGATTGTGATTCATGGCTAAACACTTTTCGATGTTTAGATAAAGAAAATCCTATTTTTTTTTATATAGATTGATTTGTTTAGTTTATAAAATGGGATATATTTCTAAAACATGCTTTTGTTGATATTTATGCATGATTTAGTTATGCTAGTGACTAAATTTATTTTAATTCACCTGTGGATGCCTCAGAAAGCCTAACTTTGAGTGGACTGGAAAATAGGTAATTTATCACTAGCAATAGCTTTTTGTTTTATTATTGGATTGGGTGACAGACCTATGTGATCATTTTGGTATTAGGGTGAAACCTTTCATAGGATTTCAAAAATCTTAGTGAATTTGAAAAAGTATTAGTTTAGTAGAGATATGGGATAACAAACCAAAGAGTATATGATTACACCTTAAGAGTGCAATTTCAGTGTCTAAGATATCCTATCGTTCCAGTTTAATATATCCATTCTTTGTTCATTGAATCATGAAATAAAAAGTAATACTAGAAGAAGATACTTTTCTAAAAATTGATATTAGATTAAATTCTCTTTTGTTAATTTTCTTTGTTGTTGATTCTCTTACTACCAATTTATGTTTTATTAATAAAAATTCATAAAAATTACTATTTTATTTATTTAGTTTAGACTAATTATTAATTTTATATTTATCTCATCAGCACCACTTCTTCAAAGGATTGATTCCTGCTTATCATTGTATTACTTGCTAATGGAAGGTTCACTTGCCTTAGTTGTGGATAACATATTAGTAAGAGGAAAATTTATAAATAGATATAATTTCACTCACATTAAACTCTAAAAAGTAAGTTATGATGATCATATGCACATAGATTACTATAACAACAAGATTGATATATATGGTTTCTATATAATTTGTTTAAATCATACAAGCAAGCAATAAAAAGATTATGGAAGCTAATTAAAAATGAGGAGTCCTTATAAGGTTAAATGAATTCATCACATGAATGTCATCAATTTATGAAAGGCCATTCATAAGTTCAACGCTTCATGGTCCTTTACGTAGATTATAAAATTAAGGGACAATATAAGTATGGAACTAAAGGACATTGTAAGTAATGAAAATGATAATTGGTTTTAGTTTGATAATTGATTCAAACTTAGTCATTTGTATGAACTTGCTAGCTTTAGTATTATGAAATCTAGCTTACTAAAAGATACCAAAACTGGCCCTAATAATCTAAAGGAACTTATAGAATTGGAAGATAGTCACCTTCAAAGGATTCTTAGCAATAAAAAGAACTTATCAACATACAATCCTAAATCTAGAAAGGAAGATGCTATTACCTAGTTAAGGCATCCCTCCAAGTTTTTTAACAATAGGTCTTACCTACAATTATTCACAAAATAACGTCATTAAATTATTTTTTCTAAATTGTTTTGGTTATTTAACAACCTTCCTAAAGCACCATTTATATTATTGGAAATCTTATCTTATTCAATTACCATTACTCTTTACAAATTTAGAGTAGAATGTAGACCTTGTGTAATATCTAGAGTGATAAATATGACTAAATTCAGATTGTAGAATGGCTAAGAAAAATAACTTTTTATAGTAAAGGAGACCTGACATTATTCAGAGCTGCTTTCACTTGCATCAACTATGCCTTGTGGGAAAAAAAGGTACAGGAGACAATTTGGGAATGAGCAAAAAAAAAAAGTTTAAGATATGTGTAACCATACTTTCACATGGATTTGCCAGATTATCATTGCAAAAAAAATTAGTGGACTGAGCGAAGCCTTAGCCCTTATATAGATGCTTCCTCTGGTTGTTTGAAGTTCTTACCTTAGGCATTCACTACATAAGAAAAACTAACAATATGTGAACCTTTGCCTACTTCCTTGGATCTTGTTCTTAAGCATTAAATATCTTCATAAACAATAACGTAACCTTTCAATTTTAGCTCTTTTTTGGCATTCATGATAGGATTTCAATTTTGTACACACTTTTGTGTAAACTTCCTTAGAAGGTTTGCTTCATCTATTAATTAAAATTTTATTGTAGCTAGGTGTGCTTTCTTTTCTTGAATTCACCTCTTGGTACTTTTATTAATTAATTTTAATTTGTGCTTTCTTTTCTTGAATTCACCTCTTGGTACTTTTATTAATTAATTTTAATTTTTTAAAAAATATGAAACATTATTAGTATCGTAGCCACTCGTTCATATTATGTCCAAATCAATAGCTAATTTTCCAAATCAATTACTAAAATTAATATTTCATATGCATGATCATCATCAACAAACATCAATAAATTTAGATCTCAAGTTAAGCGTACAACCACATTATAAATGATTCTCCTAATCTTAACTGAAAATATTTTTAGTCACTCATATGATTTTTGAACTAAAAAATCATAAAATTATTTCAAAACATTATATTATTAATATTACTAAAGAGGTGGAATAAAATTATTTAAGATAAGATTGAAATAAATAAATTTCAAAGTGTACATATCAAATAAATAAATAAAATAATAACTAAAGTGCTACAAAATAAGATTTAATTGTACAAATATGAAGCTATAAAGAACGAGAATAATCACATTTTAATATAAAATCATAAAAATATTGGCACGATGATGCATGGGCACAACATTGATGAGTTTTGTGCAGTACTAGTCTTCTTCTAGTCTTCTTTCAGTTAGTGTAAGCACGTCTGGTGCCATAATTTGACAAAATTTATACAAAACGAATGATCTCTTTAAGATATTTCCTATAGTAAATGACGTGTCAAAATTTAAGCATTGTAGGCATTATTTCTATATTGAGAAGTATGATATACCCTAACTCTTAATAAATTGATAACCTAATTTAACTCTTTTTCTCTTTTAGTGTTGCCTCCTTCCTCCTTTAAACTTAAACTTTTATTTATTTCACCACTTTGGTTGATGGAATTGATTAGGGAGGTTTAAGAGTTGGAATATCTAAGTTGGTCTCCCTCTATACATTTTTCAACTTTAATCTCCTAAGGTTGAGACTAGCTCTTGAGCTAACTACAAGTACCAAAGAAAATGTAAAAAGCTTGGTTTAAGTAGTCTATGCTTTTCAGATGACTTATTGCTATTTTCTAAGGTTAAGACTAAGTCTGTATAGGTCTCGATATCGACCTAAAAATAGTTCAAGATGCTATCGAGATTGACCATCAACTATAATAAGAGTCATTTTATCCTTGTCTCTAGTGGTATCCAGCATGCAAAACTCTAACAGGAATATCTATCAAGAACTGCCCTATAATGTACTTAGGTTTGCCTTTGGTTACAAGGAAACTACACTTTAAAGAATGCTTTCCATTAATTGAAAAAATTATAAAAATATTAGGAAGTTAGACTAACAAGGATCTATCCTTTGGGGGTAAGTTACAAATGATAAAATCTATTGTGAATTCTATGCATATATATTGGAGTGGTCACATGTTCTTGTCCAAAGGTCTAATCAAGAAAATTAAGGGCTTGATGAGAAATTTTTTATGGGGCAAGCTTAATGTAAGCATATTTAATACCAAATTAAAAATGTTGGATGTGTGTAAAACCCTTGATGAGGGTGGTTTAGGGATCACTCCTATGCATATAAGCAATATGATATTGATGGCTTAAAGGCTTTGGAGAGTGTTAATGGATAAGTGATAAGTTCTTAATTGACTATATATTTACTCCCTAATGCCCAGTGATTAATTTTATGTTGTGCTTAAGATACATATTTTGGTTCATTTTTTTAGGTTCAAGTTGAAGAAACAATAACCAAAATGAGCTAAAAATACCCTCGGAGTAGTTCTATCAATGTTTGATCTTATTTCTGAGATCCCACATCGGTTGGAGAGGAGAACGAAGCACGCCTTATAAGGGTGTGGATACCTGTCCCTTACAGACGCATTCTCCCGAGCGAGTGTGCGAGAGGAACAAAACCTTGATGGCTAGGCCAAAAGAGGACAATATCTGGATGAGTGGGTGGTGATACTAGGTGTCAACCCAACCCTGAAAGACGTGTTTTCCATACCCTAACGCATCGGATCCCATCAAAACTCCGAAGTTAAACGTACTAGGGCCAGAGCAGTACCAGGATGGGTGACTTCCTGGAAAGTCCTGTGGAAAAACAAAACCGTGAGGGCTTGGATGGGCCAAGGCCCAAAGTGGATAATATCTGTGGGCGAGTTGGTCTGGGCTGTTACAATGGTATCAGAGCCAGTATCCGGGCCGTTGTGCCAGCGAGGACGCTGGGCCTCCTAGGGGGTGGAGTGTGAGATCCCACATCGATTGGGGAGGAGAATGAAGCACGCCTTATAAGGGTGTGGATACCTCTCCCTTATAGACGCGTTTTTCATGCCTTAACGCACCGAATCCCATCAGAACTTCGAAGTTAAACGTGCTAGGGCCAGAGCAGTACGAGGATGGGTGACCTCTTGGGAAGTCCTGTGAAAAACAAAACCGTGCGGGCTGGGCCCAAAGCGAACAATATCTGTGAGCGGGTGGTCTGGGCTGTTACAATGGTATCAGAGCCAGTACCCGGGCCGTTGTGCCATCGAGGACGCTGGGCCTCCTAGGGAGTGGATTGTGAGATCCCACATCGGTTGGAGAGGAGAACGAATCACACTTTATAAAGGTGTGCATACCTCTCCCTTACAGACGCGTTCTCCCGAGCGAGTGTGCGGGAGGAACAAAATCTTGATGGTTAGGCCAAAAGAGGACAATATCTGGATGAGTGGGTGGTTATACTAGGTGTCAACACAACCCTGAAAGACGCGCTTTTCATACCCTAACGCACCTGATCCTATCAGAACTCTGAATTTAAACGTGCTAGGGCCAGAGCAATACCAGGATGGGTGACCTCTTGAAAAATCCTGTGGAAAAATAAAACCGTGAGGGTTTGGCTGGGCCAAGGCCCAAAGCGGACAATATCTGTGGACGGGTTGGTCTGGGCTGTTACATTATTTGCCTTCACGAAATAAGGAGATGAATTAGGGTAGAGATAGGATGGGACAAAGAATGAAAGAAATGAAGTTATTGCAACTTAAACGGTAGTACATGAGACTATGTAAGTCATTGAACGCATGTAGGAGCTTAAAGACATTTGGAAATAGCCTCTTTACTAATTAAGAGTAAGGTTACGTAGTAATGGACCTTACTAAACCCTACGTATCAATAGGATTCATGCTAGGAGTCGTTATTGCTGTTATTGTTATTATAGGAGCTTGAAGACAACATTTCAGCCACTTTTACAACCTACAATTCCGTGTGTGGACTTACATAACCATGTAAGTGAGCTACATGACTGTGTAAGTGGTTGTGTAGCTCACCATGAACGTGTAAGTTCACAAATTTTGGGAAAAATGACACCCACAATCACTTACACATGGTCACTTACAGTTATTTCTTGGTCCTTGTATGTTTGTTAATGTTATGTGTGGTAGTGACGAGATCTCCTCATTAAGAAGCTGTACAATTTGATCCTAAGATTGGCAGAAAACTGTGAAGGTTTTGAAGGGAAACTAGAACAACTCTAAGAATACAACAATGAATTAAACTTGAGGAAGTTGTTAAGGAGGAAACTCATTTTTTTTGCAAAGTAATCATGTTATTCTTTCTTCCTAAAGTATTATGGAATGGGTGAATTGATTATGATTCAAATAAGGGAGAAGAAGTTGTAAAGGGTCACTCTTTATGGTTATAGTCTATTGTTTATCATCATTCTTTTGACTAATTTCTTCTATCTATTTATGCTTCATGTGGTTTGTGATATGGAGCCTTGAATCTAACTATTTTGTGGTTTTGAGACGGTCCATCCAATAGTAGATACTAACATCCTGGAAAAATTTTGGGAAAAATGACACCCACAATCACTTACACATGGTCACTTACAGTTGTTTCTTGGTCCCTTTATGTTTGTTAATGTTTTGTGTGGGTTGATCCTTTTGTGGTTATTAATGTCTCTCCCTTTTGCACAGTAGATATTAAGAGTCTAAAAAAGTGGAAGACATTAAATGTGTGTTCATTGACTTAATCCTTATCTTGAAGAATTTTCAATGGAGAATGTAGAAGTTGTGATCCATCATTATCACCATCATCATCTTCACACCCAGTCCGAAGTCCCGCAGTGAAGCGAAATCTGGAAAGGTCTGATAATAAGCAGCCTTACCCCTATATAGTAGAGAGGCTGTTTCTGGAAGACCCACATGCAGATATGACAGGAAAATAGTGATGCAGGTTAAAAGAGTAAATAAGAAAAAACAGCATGCAAAATATTTAAGTAAATACAATTACAATAAATACATAAGGATAATAATAATAATAATAATAATAATAATAATGATGATGATGATGATGATGATGATGATGATGATGATGATGATGAT
>JAOSBM010000008.1:18299193-18311422 GCA_027568955.1 Erythroxylum tenue
AGACTATCTCTAAAGGTATCCACGCAGAGATCAGAAAACCTAACCGGGACCAACCCTTTGGCCCGGGAATAGCTAAGCCAGATTAAAGCCTGCTAGAGCCTACCTCTGTCCTTTGGAGAGCTTGGATGAACGTTAGCCTTGCCTTGGAGAAGAAAGAAATCCGATGATGCTTGATGATGAAGAAGCATATATATGGGAGCAACAACATATATACAACCAACCTCAAGGCTTATCGTAAGAGAATATGTATAATTCAAAGTGGAGCAAACCTTACGCATATTGATAGAATGACTATGCTCCAACTGAATATATATAATATGAGCAGCAATATGGAAGTATTACAGATAGACTAATGGAATACCTTGCGAAGTGGGTAGCAAGCCAATGCCAATTTAAGGAGAGGTTTTCTTCACATGAATACGATGAGTATAATACCTCATACTATCTAAGCCCCGCAACGTCTTAAAGTGAAGAAGAGATGACAATCAATTTCATGGATGAGGATACATTTCAAGAAATAAGGAGGTCACTGCTGTTTTGAAAGATATAATGGCCAAATTTATTTAAGAATCAAACATGAGGCATTAGGAAATAATGGCTCGTATATAGAATATGGTGAATCAGATCGACCAACTAGCGAAGATATTATCCAAAGAGCTTCAGGGGAGTTTACCTAGTACTATTGAAATAGATCATAAAGAACATGGAATGGCAATCCTTAGGAGTGGAAACGAGCTTCCAGAAGAAGTCAAGCAGAAGAAGCCTCTGTCCAAGAAGAGGAAGTAGAGAAATGGCAGGACCGGAGACCTTTGTCTAGGAAGTAGAAGAAGAAGAATGGGAAAAAGGTGGTCGAGGAAAAACTAGCATGGGAACCAAATAAGGAAACTACTAATGAGACATTGGTTGTCACCTTGAGTACAGAGGTTCTCACTTCCTTAAAGAAAAATTGTTTGAGTTGGTCGATGATTTAGGGAGTTTTGTTATCCCTTATTTTATTAACAATTTTTCATTAAAAAAGGCATTAAGGCATTTGATTAGATTGATTAATTTTATAAATTATGTCCTGATGATTATCTGGCAATAGGTGGTTTATATATAGACTACAAAACTGCTTTGTGGGTGGAAGCCATTGATCATAGGCCCAAGATGATGGTAAACAGGCAAGATACGTTGAGTTAACGACATTAAACAAGCATTGCATAGGAGGCAACCTATGAATTGGGATAGTTTTATTTCAAATTTTATGATATTTTATTTTATTTTTTTATTTATATTTGTTTTATTGTTTTTATCGCTTTTCCTTTATATCTTGCAAGGATGTAATCTCATATTAGATAGATCAGAATTTAGAAAAATTGTCTTACTCAGGAAAGTGCGACAAATCTTCTTACTTTTTATATATACTTATATTGTGTACATTGAGGACAATGTATAACTTTAAGTGTGGGGAAGGGGTTAACAATGAGTAATAATTTCTTAAGTTTATTATAATCTTGGTAATAAAATTTTATGAAATGATATCTTGACTTAATTAAAATTTGTCCATTAATATCATATTTCATTATTGAATTTTGATTTGAATTAGTATGCAAAAGGATGAGAGTTAGAGTTAGAATAAAATTGCTTTTATATGTCACATTTCTATTATTCATTGAGATAGTTGAGTAAAATGAAAATTACATACTATTTACACACATATGCTTATCTTTTTTGTGAGCTTTTGAGCCTAAGAGAAAAAATTTAAAATTTTTAAGCTCTTTTATTTCTTTTATGTGTTTTTTTGAAAAATTAAAACTTTCATGTGTTTTATCGTGTATAGTTGAACAATTCTAGAACTTGCTTTTATTATGCATATGGAGACCATATTTGTTAAATTAGAAGCATTAAAGTGACAAAGGCACTTAGATTTAACAATTTGTATGAGCCTATTTTTTTTTAAAATTATCTTACCTTAAATTTACCTTTAGGAATAACCAAGTTGGGCCTTAGCCTATTTCATTTGATTATACCCAATTAATAACTTTTATCTTATTTTTCTTTGAAGCCTTTTTATTATTTTGAATCATAAAGGTTATTTACATTATTTGGTTGTTTAAAACTTGTAAATCTTGAAAGGTTCATTGTTTCTTTAATAATGGTACTAAATGCTCGAAAAAAATGTTTTAAAAAGTGAGTATAAGAAAAACTGTGAATAAGTATAGGGTACCAATTGAGTTGCACTAAAAGGACCTGCGTATTTATAAACAAGTTTCTTGTAATGTCTCTTTAGTAAATATTTTTCAAATTAACATTTTTATTATCCCAAGCATACCTTACCTAAGCCTCATTATAACCTTATAAAGGCCTTTTGATTTTTTTTTTCTAGTTTATACATAAGTGATGGAGATGTGATAATATTCAAAACTTATGGTAAGAGTTCTACTATGCATTGACTTGAGAGTTTGATACTTTCCACCTTAAACACTTGAGTGCATTGAGTGAAATCTATTAGCGAGGGTGTAAAGGTTTATGCTTTTGATTTCAATGTGATTATTGATATGATTAATATTAATATTACTTAGGAAGTTAATTTTAGGACAACTAGTTTCTAATTGTATGTCAATTCGATTCAATATGACATGATGATTTATAGTATGAATGGACAGGTTAAGATAATTGATAGATAGATGTTGTAAAATTTATATTTTTTATTATGCTTTGTTTGAGGACAAGTAAAAGCTTAAGTGTGGGGATGATTGATAGATGCATATTTGATTATATTTATACCTCATATTTGATGAATTTTTACTTGATATTTTATACTTTTATTGTATATTTGGTATTTCATTTGCTCCAGTGTATTTATAGGTTATAATTGTCTTCATAGACTAAAAGAAGAAGAATTCAGATGAAAACACATCATAAAGAGAAGATTTGAAGCAATTAAGGGACACACAACCGTGTCTAAAGCGATGTAAGTCTCTTAGCTCATGTAAAATCGCGAATTTTAGAGATTTTGGGTTATATATGGTCCAATACACTCTCGTGTATTAGATTGTGCATCTCCTAGAAATCCTAAAATTTACTATAAAAGGGCATGAGCAAAAGCAAAATTGGAGAGCAGACTTTTGGAGATGATTCCATACATGGAGAATATCCAGAAAAGATGATATAGATCCAGAGATGTGAAAAACATGAAGAAATCATCGAAAGATCTAATAGAATACATCATCAAACATCTATCTTGTAAGAGCATTCGATAGGAAATAAGAGGAGATTTGGAATTATGGACTTTTTTTCTGTTCATTTTTCTTTCAATTTATGTTTGATTTTGTTTTTTATTATGTGTAACTAGACACCTTATTAGTGTCTAAGTGTGATGAACCCTATTTGAGATATGACATGTTTTGATTCTTTTCCCTAATACATTATCTTTGGAAGGAGAGTGAATGTTTTTTCTAGAATTACTCAGTTCGGAAGCATAAACTTGTTTTTGCCACTATTTAGATCATAAAAGAGCAACTTTTTGCACACAATGTACAAACCACAGGTGGACAAGCTATGAGAAGGAATTGGAGACTTTCCTAAAGAATCATTAACATCTTTTATGCTCATAAGACAAGTTATGAATTAAAAATAATTGTCGGATCGGTCGGACCGGTCAATTGACCGGTTTTGACCGATTCAGACTGGTCCAATTGCATATCGATTTTGAAGGATAAACAGAACCGGACCACCGACCGGTCACCGGTCGGACTGGTCGGACCGGCCGGTCCGATCCGATTTTCAAAACCATGATCGAGACCATAAAAGAGCAACTTTTTGCACACAATGTACAAGCCACAGGTGGAAAAGCTATGAGAAGGAATTGGAGACTTTGCTAAAGAATCATTAACATCTTTTATGCTTACAAGGCAGGTTATGAATTAGAAACTTGCTGCATAAGCTGTTTCCTCATAAACAACCAGCTCATTTTGTAGCCGGGGTTATATCCTCTTTATAAGTTGAAGTTGGTCTTCCAGTAGTTTTAATGCAAGAAACATGTTTGACACATGTTTTCCTTGCTCGCCGATTTGTATGTAATTTCCCATCATCAATACAAACTTATTTTTTTCAAAAAACAAAAAAAAAAGTATATATATTGTAGAGGTTTAAAGAAAGTATTTTATAAACTAATACAAATTAATATGAGAACATTTTTCAAAATTTGTCACCAATTAAGAACTTTATCACAAGAATTTCAGAGAAAAGCTCTATTTCTACTCTTGGAAAAAAATTAGTAAAAAGATAATATGATACAATCCTAATATTAATCAATATGTGAACAACTTAGTCACTTGTTACACAATCTCATTTTCTTCTTATCATTCTGAATTTTAGGATCCATCTAATAAAAAAAAAATTGTGATCGAAAAAGTATGTATCGGCAGTATGTTGCTATCTTTTAATACAACAATAAAATGTTCAAGGTAACTTTGCAATTGCAAATGAGTAAAATAATCAAAATACCTGCATAGCTTCTGTCCTGTAGACCAATTTGTATTATTTCATTTGTTACAAAAGATGAATTTAGACCATTCAATGTAACCCGAGACAAAGACCCAATAAATAAAAAAGGGATCACAAAGATTAAGAATGAAAATATTTAGTTAATCCCCTATTCAGAATATTTTATCAGGTCCATTTCAAAAGTAGGACTTATTGGAGAGATTAATTAACATGTATTGATAAGTCACACAATATTACATGACTGTTAGATGTATTTATTACCTACAAGTTGTCATTTGTCAACGAATCAATGTGATCACGTAGAGTCTAATAATATCACAAATTAAACTATGTGTTGACTGTCCTTCATAGTTATCCTGGTAGTTTTGTTTTTTTTATAAATTAAATATATTGATTTAAGTTCTAAAAGTAACAGAAATTATAAAATTTAACATTATTGCAGCTGTAATTTTATACTATTAATAATACAATAATATTATATAAATTAATTAAATGACTAATTTTATTTTAATCTTTTATGTAATGTTTATGAATAAATATCAATAATATATATTATATTTTTATTAGATTGAATAAATAATAATTATATTAAATTTAATTTCAAATACAATATAATCAACTTAGTTTAAATTTCTTTTTATTCAAACCATCGTTATTTATCAAATAATAAAATTTGAATTAAAAAAACAGAGAGAGAGAAACATAGCTGGTCCATGAGCAGACACCTCAGACCTCACGAACCCAAGCGTCGTGGCATTGATTACGAACATGTGAACGTCGCTCCTGCCTCCCTCTCTCCCTCCCTCCCCACTTAACTGCCATTTTTGTAAACAGCCATTCAATACAAACTAAAAGATGCGCGACTATATATGTATTTGCATATGCATTTAACCACTAGACTCCAAAGGCATATGCTTAGATTGCATTTAACCAACATGACCCCAAAAGCATATGCTTGGACTGGACAATTCTATTAAGGCGCTGGTCAATGGTCTTCTCCAGGAGGAGAATAAACGACAGAATGAAACATGATCCTGCAAAGCAAAACATTCATTCATTCTAAACCAAACGAAAGTTAGAAAATCCAACAGACAACATAAAAGAATAAAATAAGTACTTCCCCAGGAATAAAGCCAATTATCAATAATTCAATCTAACTTAAAAGAGCGTGTCGATTCTCTCTCTTTGGCTCTACATGAAATGTACAAGAATGCCAAACAAACACCACACAATTAGACACCATAACAAGAAATATATATATATATATTGAACTACTAAAAATGAAAAAAGAAGAAAATGTTAACAAACAAAAAGGAATTTAAAAAATTAAAAAAGAAAGTTGCAAACAATCATGCTTTCACATGCTACCAGCTCTTTCAGGATTGGGTTTTTCAGGTTTGAGTTTGGCAAAGTCAACCAAGTCTCCAAATAACTTGTCTTCTGGCTTGGAAGGTTTACTAGATGGCACAAGCGATGCCGTGGAAACATTGTAGGAAGTATTTCTCAAGCTATTATCATCTCTAATGGAGAGACCATGCATATGCTGCTCAAGGTACCGTCTTCCTTGTTGCTGACCATATCCATATCTTGCCATTTGGTCACCATACATCTGTTGAGGATATGCATAAGCCATCTGTCCACCTTGCATTCCATGCGGTAGCATACCCATATATTGTCCTCCCTGCATTCCTTGCGGTTGCAAACCTACAAATTGATTAGCTTGTGCAGCCGGATTGTTAAATGCTGACAACTGGCCTGTCGTGATTGGTTGGATATACATTCCAACAACATGGTTGTTCCCCATAGGTCCCTGAGGATGCATACCACTTGGCACTGCTTGTGAGTGTGTGACAACTACCTGAGTAAACTGCATTGGTTGGGAATATTGAGGGCTTGTCACTGGGCTACTGTCTGCTGGCTGAGCTTCCCACGGAGGTGGAGGTAGTGACCCACTGCTTTGAGCTCCTATTCAAGATACGCAAACAACAGCTCAATCAGTTCTTATAATTCTATTCCTTCTCTATCAACATCTAAGAGAACATCAAACACTGAATTGGACATATGCATACCATAAACTGGCGAAGCTGGCTGTTGAGGATGGGTAAGATGTCCATTCCAGGCAGGAGCAGCAGCTTGCATGTATACTGGCTGTTCATATCTAGGAGACCCCATATTTGGGCCATTTCCATTCAGGTGAATACCACCCTCTGGGGATTGAAAACTCTGCTGATGTTGGAGTTGTGGTGACAAAGAATTAGTTTGTCCAGAAAGATGGGTAGGCTGTTCATTGACAGCATTTAGGGGGCCGTTCCCACCAGAAAACATGTCAAGAAGAACAAGTGCATTCTGCTGAGATGGAGGAGTGGTTGGCTGTGGTTCTCCCACAGGAACCAGCGCCAATGAATTGTCAGCCTTCGGAGAGTTATAATCGTCACCACTCAACAGGTCAATTTTGCGATTGGTAGATGCTGGAGTATTTGGACCCGGACCAGGAGGTGCAGTGAGCAGTAACTGGTTGAATGGTTGAGCTCCTGCACCAGAACCTGAAGTAGATCTGCACAAAAATCCTGGTCACCTATATATCACAAGAAAAAAGCTGTCTTTTTTCTACAATGAACTTGAATTCACAATTCAACTATGAGCCACGGATTGTTGTGACAGAATTTAGACCTTTAGCACAAATCTATCATCTTGACATCACTGCTATGAGCAATAAACAAAGTCCTATTCCATATATTATTTTGATGTCCTGGTTTCTGGTCTGAAATAATTACCTGTATCACCCCTAAGGCAACTCTTCAACCAAACATACAACATAATATTCCTAACCATAGGGTCACTATGAAAGTGAAACACGTTAAAGATCCATTACCAATTTCAAATAAACATTGACTTGGAAAATAAAATTAAGAGTCTTGATCCTACTCAGAAGTACCACAATTAAATGGTTACATACATAGGAGTGGATAAGTCTGCCAAGAAGCCAACAAATGACTAGCAGCCCATAAAAATGCCTTTACGCAAATTCCCAACAGCTAATAACAGTAATTGATTAGTCCATCCATCTTCACCAAAAGATGATGTTATGTTCTCTCCCTCATTTTCTTGGATCCAAATGTGCAACTTATAAATGTTATTTCTTGATTCCCATCAACACAATAATCACCATCTTTTAAGCATACATGATGCAGCACATGTAAACCAGTGAACAGAATTTACATACCCTCCAACTTGTTTGTTATTATCACCAGTATCAACAAGAGGAGCATCAACATCAAGAAGTGCTCCACTAGATTCAGGTTTTGGTTTCCCAGCTGCAGCAGAAGTTCCTGAAGCTATGGCTTCATGCTTGGCTAGTACACGCTGCAAGTCATCATTCAAAGCTAATCCTTGACATAGCAGAGATTCATCCCTGAACCATATACAAGAGGGTGGGAAAAAAAGGGCAATTTTTAAGTTGCATATGAAACATACAAGAACTAGATCATCATTCCATTTCACAAATACTTCATAACTTAGCTTCACATTATGCAACTAACTAGTCTTATCAACATGCCCAATCATTACACTTTTTTTCTTTTGGTAAACTCATTAGCCTTTTTGCAGGCATTATCTATGATAGTATCATGGGACAAGCAAAAAAGTCATGGATAAGGCAAGCATAAAGCCAAAGTTGTGAAAAGATAAGTGCTAACAACTGAAACATTTAATGATCTCCACCTAGAAGTAAATAAAGCCATCACCCTTACAAAATTGATCACCAGAATTAATCCACCTCAATTAGTTTTTCATATGGTAGCAATCTGTTGCAAGCCCATCAAAATGGTAATACGGCAACACAACAGTAATATCCCCAGACCCAGAACAGATCTTCTTCAAAACAGATTTTCTTAGAAGTATAGGCAATAAACTTAAAACACTAAGTACAAATTGCAAACAGAGTTAAGACCCTAGTAGAAGCATATAGAAACAGTAGAAAATTGAATAAACCAAATAGAATATTTTAAGCATCAGAAGCACAAACATACAAGCCTCCACACCACATAAATGAGCAGATACAAGAAGAGAAAATAGAATGCATCTGAAATCAAATACAAGAACAGTTAAAAAGGTGGAAAGATAACATCTTTCAAATGTATAATATTTTGAAAAAAGGGTAGGTAATAATTAGAACTCACGAAGTTGAATTAACAAGATGTACCACTCGTTGCTTATATGTGCGACACTGGTCAACAAGATCAACTATAACCTCCTGCCTCAGCCCCTACAAAATTTGAGTAAAGAATTACCCAACGGAATAGCAGAAAGTGATAAGGACAAGAAAGTTAACATCAGCATTGTCCTGATATCAAAAGAAAACTCACCATGAAAGAATGTTGTAAAAAGAGAGAACATAATATATTCTGATCATAAACTCTTATATGCACCAAAAAACTGAATAGAAGTAATATACCTCTTTATTTACTGGATCTAAAGCATTTAGCATCTCAGCAAGGACGTCCATGATGCCCCGTGCATTCTGAATTTCCGTCAAGCTAAAGAAGAAAGTTTTTAATTAAAACAAGATCCGGTAAATGTTTGCTATTGTCACAGGCAAAGGAGGGCGCTTGAAGTATGTTAAGTGACAGTCATGAATACAAGAGAATGAACAATTTAGTTTCTTCTGGAATGTGACATGGTACTACTCAAGCTTATTACAATCACTGTACAGTACTTGGATGGGACATACAAAAATTAGACGTATAGTTACATAAGAAGATTCAGTTCATTCAAGTACCACACGTACCTCAAGGTTGGAAACTCAGACTCTGCAGAAGACTCTGTTGCCTCTTGCCTGAAGTCATTATTTCGCAGATTTTGTGGATAAGAAGTAAGAGGTTGTGTTTGTGGAGGTGTGAATACAGGTGCAGAACTATCAGATCTCTGAGGAAATACTGCCCCAGCCCGCTGAAATAGCCAGTAATATTACTCAAACAAAGATAAATGGCAGTATTAAGTTCTTAAGGGCTACTTCTCTAACAAGATATAGGAACTCATTAACTTCATAGTGAGTTGACCAAAAAATGGCATAGTTTAGAAAGGCTAGGGAGGATTCCAAAGAACTGTAGAAGATTCATACCAACAATTCTTGGTATGCAGCATAATACTGTGGATATCTAGCCCTTGGACCACCAAAAGCTTCTTGCCAAGTATCTATCAGGGTCAATATCTTTTCTTTGACATGCAAGTCCGGCTACAGTTAAGCATTATAAAGACTGAATAAATTTTATGAACAAAATGAAATTGGAAGTCGGACAGAATCTTACTTCACAGGAACATTCCTGACCTTTTTCTTCACTATTTTAATCATATCATGCAGAAGATCCTTTTCTGCCACATGCATATGAACTATGTCCCCACAATTCTTGATGATAGTCTCCAGCAGCTAGAAGACAGTGTCCATATAAAAAATGAACTAAATCATACGAAGGAAAAAATAATTAAAAATGACGAGATATGCAACACAGTTGCAAGCAAACTGTTCATTTTCTACGCTTTATCAGTTCGGTAAACTCTCTGGAGAAAAGTTCATGCCCCCACACTTGGTTCATAAATTGGTGCTCAAGCACAATTTCAATAAACAAACAAAAATTAAGTGGAACCAATCCCAAACCACAGCCAGACTTCTGAATTTTGTACATAAGATGTATGTATACAAAACCCCGCAAATACTAAGTTGACTTGACAAATTTATCATATCTTTAAGCATATCACAATGATAGTTCTTTGCTCACCAATCAAATTAGCTATGAGAATTAAAATCATGGATTATATGAATCGTGCTAATACATGTATCAGGAAAAAGATTCACTATACAAATAATTCTAGGAGTAAGTATGAAAAATTAAAAGCTATCCATAAAATATATCATGAGATATGAAAATCATGTAATAGTAACAAAATTATTAGCTAAGGTTTGAGAAATATAATGCTATATCAACAACAAACATAGCTAATTAAAAGAGGGAAAAAGATTGTGAACGTTACTGTCAGAGCAAGAAGTTGAACTTTTGAGTTTTTAC
The DNA here is from genome assembly GCA_027568955.1 of Erythroxylum tenue. Lineage (NCBI taxonomy): Eukaryota > Viridiplantae > Streptophyta > Magnoliopsida > Malpighiales > Erythroxylaceae > Erythroxylum > Erythroxylum tenue. The sequence goes on from JAOSBM010000008.1 coordinate 18,309,744, forward strand.
TTCCAAGGCGCTTCTTTATTCCTTTAACAACATCTTTTGCTTGCCTGATAACCAAAGTTGAACAATGATTTCAGAACTGAAAAAGTCAACAAATACTAGCATTTTATAAGTCTGTATCCATGAAGAAGTGCAGACTTACCAATGCATTGATTTCAAATTCTATGCAAAATAAAACAATACAATTACAGATTAATAGAGTTAATCAACAGCTCTTGCACTAATCTCAGTATCCCAATTTCCCACATTAAAATTCTTAATATACATAATCAACAACTCCTGCACTAAGTTCAGTACCCCAATTTCCCACATAACATTCATAATATAGCGGTTCAAATTTCCAATTTAAATCCTGGAAGTTTAATATATGAGCAGGTAAATAGGAAAAGTCATATTCTCTTGGGCTCATTGCTGATCAAATTAAAAACGCGTAGGCATACGCGGAGAAGGGCCCCAACATTATAACTTCATTATAAACATTGAAGGTAAAATTAATCTAAAGCAACACATTCATAAACCCAGAAACCAAACAACAAAAACAAAAGATATCGACTTTGTCCTACGGAACATACTGTTTCCTCAATTTTTACCCAGCCGGGCAAAAATCAACTGTTTGATAAAGTAAAATTCATATGAAGGCAGGGAAATGAATAAATCAAAACATTTAAAAAACAAAAGGAAAGGGAAAAAGGAAGAGATTTAAGAATGAAGTGGTGGCGCGTACCCAGGATCATGATTGCATATGTCGCAGATCTCGATGTTCATGGCCCAATCAGGCCCGATCAGCATGTCGCTCGTGGCACGTTCCACCATAGAATTCACCATCTCTTCACTTCTCAATCAATCAAACCTTGCCCGGCGAGATCTTCCGCTAGTTCCGGCAGTTCCAGGTGGAACAAAGAGATTATCCGCCAAATCAATTAGTCGGTCCTTTTTGCTCTCGATCAACACTTCTTCCAAAAGTTCCTCTCCTATCTTCTCTTCTGTTCGTTACATAAAATTTCAATTTGGTTTCTTTACTTTTTCCGTCGAGAAAAAAGGGAATTTGTTTTTTCTGTTTTTAGGTTTTAGATTACTTTTGGGAGGTCCTATTAGGAAAGAACAGACCAATCATAAGGTGACACGAACGCAATCTGTGATGTTCTCAGTCCCCTCTACCCCACCCTCTTGCTTCCCCTGTGTTATATTCGATACCGTTGTTTGACCGACCGACCTTTTTTCTATCCAATGGCCATTGCTCATACAACCAGACTCCGAAACGACGTCGTTTTAACAGGGATGTCATCGGCATCACTGACCTCGCAAAATTTAAACTTTAAAATCAAATTTGGCGAGAAAACGTTCTACGCCCAAGCGGGTGGTCCAATCTTTAATCTTATTGTGGGTTATAAGGTTTTCAACCTAGTGAATTGCACCATTTTACCTTAGTGCAGTGTCTATTTTAAATTGTGTATGAAAATCCTTAACAAAATTTGCCTATTTTACACTCGTGTCAATTTGGAAGCAACTATTATGAAACAGTAACGATACGAATTTGTGGTTACAGATATTGTTTAACCAAAAAAAACAATGAAATCCCAACGCAAGTCACCAATATAACAATAGCCTTCGTAATCTAAATAATAATGTAAGATGGTATAGATGGTCTTTCCGCTCAAGCTCCACTGTCGAGCTTCATGGAC
>JAOSBM010000008.1:18318002-18331061 GCA_027568955.1 Erythroxylum tenue
AGTAAGGTTTTCTTGATTCTCTTCAATTAAACCAATTCTTATTTAATCCATATTCAAAAGAAGGTTCATAAAATTTCAAGAATCAAAGCAATGCAAAAAAATTGAATTTAAACCTAACCTACCCATAGCCCATCTAGGCTAGAAAAGCCAAAACCCTAACTTAGAAACCCCAAAATCAATTTGGTTTCATCTTTCTCTTCTTTCTTCCTTCATTCCCAACACAAACCCTAACCTCTATTAGTCCCTTTTTCTGAACCTATCATAAGAAAGATGAAAACTTACCTCCAACAATTGATTTCCTCTTCTTTTTCTTCTTCCTTTCAAGTTTCCTACAATCTTCTTCTCTTCTCTTCCCCTTTTCACGTTTTTTTCTTCTTTCCTTTTAGTTCCTATGACACTTATCCTTTTTCTTCTAATTCAAAACAAAATTTTATCTTATTCTTCCAACTATGCCCCTCCTTAGTCTTATTCTCCCAATTTTGCCCTTCTTTTGTCTTTTATGGCTCTACTCCTTTAAGCCACTTAACTCCTTAAGCTAATTTAATTCTAAAACTTCATTTTAATTTCTAATTTCTACATTCAATACCCCATTGATACTTGCTAATTTAAAGACTCAACTAAAAAATAATAAAACAATTAAATCAATAATAAGAATATAAAAAAAATCGGGGCCCAACACACTCGGTCACAACAATAAGAACGAATGTGAGTCTCATACATATAGCATTCATATAAAAATAGATTTTTTTAATGATTTGTTAAGCTGAAATGAGTGACTATATGATATACCATGTTATGTGAGTATTTGAATAATAAATGTATGTTAGAATGAATATTTTTGTAATAATGTGATGTGTGTATGTGATCCGGTGAAATCATCAATGATGGTTCACTTATTGAGTTCGCAAAACTCATCAAAAATTGCAATGTGGCTTTTGAGGTACGAGACAAGAGACCTAGTTCCTTAGTCAGGACTTAAGGAATCTTTCGAATAGAGAAATGGCTCAAAGATCTATCAGCTGACACCAAAAGTTCTCTAGCATATTGTTTTGTAGTTTTGTTAGAACCTATAAAAGGTTTTGTACATATTTGTATAATGGAAATAGTGTAAGAATTGTGAATGAATGCAATCAATGGTTTTAAAAGTTAATGACTTTTGAGTATGCTGGATGATGCCATGTGTAAGCTGGATTTGTTTTTACTCCAACATGCCATTATCATAGGGTATGTACTTGAATATCCTTTGGGTATTCGGGTATTTGCTTTATGGTAGTGGGATGTTACATGCATATTAGTGAGTGGCATGGTTTCATAGATTTTTATGTTGTTCCTATGGATGATTTGCAGGTGGTGTTGGGTATGGAATTCCTAGACAAGGTAAAAGTTATTCCAATTCTATTAACTGCCTTATTACAACCTATTTTTCCTTTGCATTATCGAATGAGAGAGGGATTGCAACATGACCACTAAGCCAAGAAAGTGTTGAAACAAGACGAGAAGGGAAAGACTAGAAATTTTTTGCCTTAAGGATGGGTTGATCATCACCAAAGGAAGTCGAATTTATGTGCCCAAATGGGATGGATTGAGGAAGGAGATCATAAAGGAGTGTAGACGGATCTTCAGGGATGCATCGAACTTTGACACTTGTGGAGCGTGCCTACTTTAGCTCCAGTTGAGGGATGACATTGAGGCATATGTGAATGCTTGTCTTGTATGCCAACAAGACAAGATGGAGCATAAAGTACCTAGTGGATTGTTGTAGCCATTGCCAATTTACAAGAGGCCATGGGAGAGTGTCTCAATGGATTTCATCGTCGGTTTATCGAAAATGGAGGGACAAGGCATCATAGTGGTTATTGTGGATCGCTTCAACAAGTATGGAGTATTCATATCCATTCCAATTAAATTCACTGCGAAAGATGCTACTCACTGTTCTTTATGCACGTGGTGAAGTATTGGGGCATTTCACAAACTATCATTAGTGATAGGGACACTCGCTTTATAGGATGATTTTGGACAAAGTTGTTCAAGCTCTTGGGTTCAAAGTTAAACTTCTCTACAGGCTTTCAACCATAAACTAATGGATAAATTAGGAGGGTCAATACCTTAGTGGACTTGTATTTGAGGCATTAGGTGAGTGCCAACCAACAAGATTAGTTAAAGTTGATCGATGTTTCTTATATAATTTGCAACGAAGCGAGTCTATAAGAGCTAGTTTGCTCGAGTTAGCCACTAGGCAACAACCTTTGAATTCGTAGACTTTTGCTGTTAAATATATAGTGGCAAAAACCTTGGAGAATACTTAGTTTCCAAAATTTAGTATGAGAAGTCCGATATAGGAAGGGAAGATGCCACATGGAGTTTAATGAAGGAGATATAGTGATGGTCAATCTCCTTTCTCATACATGTGCAGAAAGAGGTTTTTATAAGGGCTTGATTCGGAGTTATAAAGGCTTGATTCGAAGGTATGAAGGACCTTTCCCTATGGAGAAAAGGGTAGGCAAGTTGGCGTACCTAGTCAAGATACCCTCACTTAGAGATTCATCCCGTATTTCATATAACTTTTCTAAAACCTTATCATACTGATAAGGAAGATCCAAATAGGGGTGAATCAAGGCGTGTACCACCGCTGTGACCAAGAAAACGCGAGGTAAAAGAGATCTTGACATATAAGACTATACCAAGGAGAGGCTCACATCCAGCATATGACAAGTACTTAATTAAATGGAAGGGACAATCGGAGAGTCAAGCTAGTTGGGAGTGCAATATAAGGACAAGAGTCGAGAGTTCCATCAAGACACAACAATAATGTTGTTGGATTAGGTGGGGGGAATGTCATGTTTCGCATGTGTTTGAAGCCCACGAAATGAGATTTGGCTCAAAGAGTCTTCCAAAGCTTGTTGGAATCTTATAGAAGACTCTGGAAGCTTCTAAAACATGATAAAAATATATGGAAGACTCTTGAATCTTTTGGAACTTGGTAGAAGCTTATAGAAGACACTGGAAGCTTCTGGAACATGGTAGAAGACTATGAAAGCTTATGGAACATTGTAGAATTTTATAAAACCTTGTAGAATATTGTATATATGTATATATTGTATATGAAACATGTAGAGTAGTGTAGAGAATTCTATAAGGTGATTGTAGACCATTAGATCAAATAGATCGTAAGCTTCTATTCTAGGTAGGAATTAGAATATATACCCCTTGGAGGTTGCCTTATTTGTATCATAGAGAACAATAGAGAGCATTGTAAGCATTGTAGCATTCTTAAGAGAGTTCTTTAGTAGAAGTGTTACTACATTCTCCCACATTCCTTCTTCTCTTTAGCAAAGAGTTTTATGTAGAGGTTGACTTGAGAATGAGAGCATACTTAAGTTTCAAACGAGCATTGCTAAAAGTCCAAACTCGTTACAATAAGGAAAATCCTCTAGTATGATCATGCATCTGCTTGATGTGTTCTATGCTTATCCACCTCTAACCTTACCCCACACATCCAACTAAATGCTCATACCCAGTAGAAAAGCATGAAGCAGGTGGCAGGGGGCTAGTATGATTCGAACCTGTGTTTCACATCACTTAAGGAGATAGTAGGAAAGATCCTGATCTGTTCTGAGTTAGCCATCTTATGGGAAGGTGCTAGAAGTTGGGAAGGTATTCTTGTTGGTTTTTTCTTCAACCAACGGCTACCATTCCAATTATTCATCATCGGGCACTTCAAAACTGGAAGAATAAGGGACTGGTTGACATACTCTTATTTGAAGAAAATCTCATTCTTCACCTTCACTTCAACTTTACTAGCTCATAAGATACTTGAATGGGCTATGACATATAGAGAATCAACCCCTTTTATTGCAAGTTTGACAACCTGTTTTGAATTTGGAAACCATAAAAAATAAAAAAAATTGCATGGTTTTTCCACCCAGGATTATACGTGTTAGAGTAGGGATTATTTCCTCCTCCTCGACCAAATTGTGTTCCCACATAGTTGAGTTACTCAACTCCATGTTATTGTTTTGCATCAAGAAGCAATCAATGGTAATATGAGTATCTCATTCGCATAATTCGTGTCTATGTTGAATTGCTTTAATTGAAGCAAATGAAAAGGCTTTCAAGCTGTTGATATGTGTAGTTTGCATTGTATTTTTATAGGTTATTTGATATGTGTTTAGTGGTTAATTTGATTGTTTAGTGTGTGTTTAGGTTAAGAATTGTGTTAGTTCATAAATATTTGTGTTCTAAGTATTCTTTGGGTGAGAACATATTTTTTAGCTTCAATTTTATATATGTAACACCCCATGTTAGGGGTTAGAAAATTGAGGAATTTCAGTACATTGTATGCTTTGCATAATTGAGTATTCGCTGATATGTGCATATGAATTTTGACACATACAAATAATTGTACATGCATTCATTGATATTTTCTGGGTATAATTGGTTTAAAATGTCATTAAAATGAAAATTGTGGGTTTTTATGTGTTGAAAATTTATTTGGAGCTTACTATTGTTTGTTCAGAATTTTTGGTGAATTTTAGGAAATTTTCGAAAATTTTGGGTATTTTGGACAAAAAAATATTGAAATAAGAGACAAATTATTAATTGACCAATGGATAAATTATGGAGTGACAAATGGATCAATTAACGTGTGACATGTGAAAAAAGAGTTAAATGACAATTGGTAGCCTTACTTGGAGGACACATGTAACACATGCATTGGAGAGATGTGTCAAGCCTTAAGAGAGACACCTACTCATTAGGAAAAGAAGGCTTCTGTAACTCTTCCTTGGTTTCAATGAAAACATAAAGACCTCCTTCTTATTTGTTTGCTTCACCAAAACTCTCCACCATCAAACCTCTCTTCTTGCTCATTTATGTATTTTGGCTTTTGGTTAAATTACCAGCTTTTCACCTTACAAAATAGGAGCTGAATCACTCCAACCCATTTGGGGTTTTCAGTTGTCTCTCTGTATCCTTGACTCTCTCCACCGAAAATTTGATAAATTCTAGAATTTTGCTGAAGTATAAACCAAGTAAGTAATGCTTTAAGTTTTATGATAGTGTAAATGATTTCTGTTGAGGTTTTAATGTTTGTAACTGAAAGCATGCATGAATGGTATATATTTTCATGCTTGTGGATTGCTGCATACATAAATGATGTTGTCGTATATGAGTTTTGTTTTTGACGTTTTGTGATTAATCTTGAATCTTGAGTTGTTTTAGAGCAAGTTGAAGTGTAATGGGAGTAGAAATGCAAAGAGTATACATTACAAATGATGGGGTAAGTGGAAAGAGAGAAAGTGCAGAAAATGTTGTAAACAAAGGTTGAAGATGATGAACAAAAATGAAAATTTTCTGGTTTTGGTATTTGTGACTAATCTTGCATTTTGAGTTGTTTTAGCATAAGATAAGTTGCTTGGGTATAAAAATGAAGGAGTAAATGTAAGGGTATAAGTTTGTGATGAGGGATTTAGTAGAAGAGAGGAAGAAGATGGAGAAGCATTTTTGCAAAGAAAATCTGGAAGATTAACGTGTAAAAATCGTGATTCTACTGTAGAAAGTGGCAACGCATAATCAAGCTTTCTGATACTAAACAGTTCTGACTCTTTTTGATATAACTTTGTCATCCGATCTCCAAATGACTTGAAACTTAAACCAATAGACTCCTAAGACATTGTTCTTCTGTCTCTCCATAAAAATTTAGAGCCATATGAATTGATTAGAAAAAGATTGATTGACTCAAAGTGAGGATATGAACTAGAATTTTATAAACTAGAGTTATTATAGTGAACAAGCTTCGGTATTATAATTATATTTTTAATTCATATTAAACTTGAGACATATTCCTACAACTTTCTTGAAGAATTTAATTCTCTCTTTAATACTTTCAAAATTGGCATGAAATTGAGTCTTGGAATAGGCTGTAGCACTACCAGGGACAGAAATCATGTCCTGTAGTTATTGAATAATCTGTAATGATACAGGCCGAATTAGACTGAGTTTTTTTCACCAAAGTTGTAGCTTATTCTCTTAGATTTAAACTGGTTTAAAGTTTGTAATTTTTGGATATTGGAATTGAGAGATATGGGTTGTAAAGCTTGAATGCATGATCATGCTCTAGCCAAAATTTCAAAGGTGCATAGTCTGTGATATTTTGAGCATAACTCATTGAATAATAAACCAAATTGTATGATCTTAGGATCATTAGAAACTCAAGACACAGAGGAAAAATTGTCTATAAGAGAGTGTACTGAAATACATCATGTTTTTAACCTTATTGATTATGCAAAGTTGACTCGAATGAGGTGCTTTCAGCAAAAGTTGGAATAGTAATTGAATGTATGAATTTTAGAACTTTTGAAGTACAATTAATGTTTACATCGGTTTAGTAAGAAAATATACCCAAGAATTTATCATGAACATGCATTATACATATTCAATATACATAAATGAATTCTTAATCATGAACAATAGTGATTTGTATATGTGTTAAATGTTATAGAGAAATGCATAGAGCGACTACTTCAAGATATTACAGGGACTTCAAAGAAATAAGCAATAAGGGAGATTTTGTGAGTAATCTTAGATGGTCACACCTCACTTTGTTCTGCTTGTTGAATTTGATTTATGATGATTGTGTTCTGAATACTAAACAATGATTGTCAGGCGTTTGATGCATGTTTATACCATTGGAAGTGCTACTTGCATGTGAATATGATTGACTACTTGCTTTGCACATGAAATGTCTGAAATGATTTTGTTTTGTTTTAAAACTGTTGAGTTCTAGTTGTGAGTAAATAGACATGCCTAGAAGGGTCTACAACTGCTTCTGTGACACTTCAGTGTCTTCTGTTATTGACACTTCGATGTCGAGACTTCGCTCTCTTCTGTGACACTTCGGTGTCGAGACTTCGATCTCTTCTGTATAAGTCCCGTTACCCGCTTCTGTAAATAGATTTAGCAGTCATCTGGTTTTTTATTTTGATATATGTTTGATTCTGACATAAACTAAATTATGTTCTAATTCTGAAGGGTTTATAACCTCTTGTGTTATGCAATTCTGTTAATTATAAAATCTGTTCTGAAATGCATTATGTCTGATTTATAGTTAAAGATATCATTTAATGTAGATTAGTTATTACTCACTAAGCTATATGCTTAGCACGGTGGATTTGTCCCATGTAGGTTCAGAGTGAAGATTATAAAGACTGGGACGAGTCAACCCAATGGCCATTGGAGTCTGAGTCTTGTTTTGATAAAAATGTATTTGGAGTTTGTTTTGGGCTTGTATATAAAGTGTATGATTTTGAATTGTTGTAAGTTTTTGTAATAACTGTGTTTAGGATGGTTTCAATTTTTGGAACAAATGTGTATTAAGTTCTTGTGATATAATGTATGTTTGTTTAAGATTATGGAAATGCATGTATGAAATGTTTCGTACATTTTGGAATGTTTATTTTTGAATACTATGCTTCCACGAAATATTTTGTATTCTATATGTTCTGTGTGTGTGGCACTCGCAATATCCTCCCAAGGGGTATTAGGGCGTCACAATATATATGAGGTGTTGTGATGAGTTTGTTAGTATTTCAGAGCATTCGAAAGACTTTTAGAGGAGACCCAACCAAAACACAACCTCACGATTATGATAGGCAGGCCATGATCGTGAAAGAAGCACCAATATAGGCCCACAATTATGGCAAATATACCAAGATCGTGACAAAAGCTCAAGCACAGGGCCACGATCATGGGAAATCTGCCACGATTGTGGCCTGCATGTAGACAGATGTAGAGTCACTTTCGAATTTGAGTTTTAGAGGGATATTATGGACATTTCGAACCTCGAAAAGACACTAGGGTTACCTTAATTGGAAAAGACTATAAAAGTATCATGATGTAAACCTAGAAAGGAGTCTACATTTATCCTACATTTGGAAACCCAAAAGAGAGAGAGAAAAGAAAGAGAGGAAGCAGAGGAAGGTTCTAACATTGAAGCTTCCCGGAATAGGTAATCTCCCGACTTCACTGCTTTCCTTAATCATCCAACCTAAGTTTCATTTCCTCCCTATTTACTTTTTTATTTATTTAATGTGTGAGATTGAGATGAGTTGTACAGTTATGGATTTTGAGTTGTTAATTACATTCTAACTTTTCCTTTGGGATTTTGCTTATATTTAATGTTAATTTAGTTGCATTGTGTTTACTTGATTTGGGTGTTATGATTGATTAATTTATTTGCATGTTTCGGTAACAAACTTAGAGGGTGAACCGTATAAAATTGATTAGATTGGATTAACAAGAGTTAGGCGATCTAATCAACCACTTAATCAATCTAGTCAGTAATTTTATAGAGAGAGATCTCGTGCGAGACCCAATTGTTTATTAGAGAACTTTAGAACTAATTAGAATTGTGGTTAATTTGCGAATTAAGAGATTGCAAGTCTATAATTTGATTAAGGTTTACAATTTAGAGAATGGTTATAACTTAAGAGAGAGTGATCAACCCTATGATCGTCTAGAACCGACACCCCATAAACACATAAAAGGCTAAATTAGCATTAATGATAGATAAAATTCCCACTCCCATAACTTGATTAATTCCCTTAACGAATTTCCATTGTTACATTATTCGATTGTTGCTAGTTTGTTCTATTTAGTTAGTTTTTAGTTTATTATTCGAATTTGAGTCTTAAACAAAGCATAACCTGAATTAAGTGATGCCTAAGCACAATCTCTATGGGACAATATATGCTTTTTACTACAAGTAATGACCCGTATACTTGCGATTTTTAACGTAAAACAAGTAGTTTGTTTTTGCAATCAATAGCTGTTAAATTGTCTTTTTAAGTTGTCGATCTCAACTTGCATTGTTGTCATTGAATCAATAGCAAGGACATTTTTTTTGGTCTCAAAAAGTAGCTTGTTGTTTGCTTCTATCTGGCGTCCAATGACATCTGTTATTTGCCATCTCCTCTAGCAAGTCTTGTGCTTCCTCAATTGTCTTCTTCATTAGAGATCCTCTAGAAGCTGCATCTATGGTGGCCTTCATGGGTGAATAAACTCCATTGTAAAAGGTTTGCAATAAGAGTTCTTTCGGTAAGTTATGGTGAGGACATCTCCTCTGTAAATCTTTGTAACATTCCCACATTTCATATAATGACTCTTGTCATTTTGTTGGAAATTTGTAATCTCCGTTATCAATCTTGTTGTCTTTCTCAGGGGCAAGTACTTTTTTAAGAATCCACGCCCCTGCTGCTCCTGTGTTGTGATGTTTGTTTGGTTTAAAGAGTGATACCATGCTTTGGCTCTATCTCTTGATGTGAAGGGAAAGAGCCTCATCCTAACGACATCTTTCGACATTCCATTATGTCAGAAGGTATTGCATATTTCTAGAAAGTTTACTAGATGGTCGTTAGTATCTACATTAGCTAACTCATAGAACTTCATGTTGGTCTACAACATATTCAGCAATGCTGATTTGATCTCAAATGATGTTGCCTGCACCAGTGGTGTAGCAACCCACTCCTGTAAGACCCGAACCCGACATCAATGGTGATATCCGAGTCCGTGCCCCACGAGGGTGGCATGCTAGAGCACTCAATCAATCAAAAGTCGGTATACATTTTATTTTGAAATCAATAACATATTTTGCAGAAATCGTTATTCAGATCGTGCCCACTTTTATTCATAAAAATTTTCAATCAACACAATACAATCAACAAGGTTATCAATAGCCATTTGGGCCCTTTCACAAATACAATACACTTGAGTAATTTCGAAAGACAAATTTATACAAAAAGTTGCGGAATAAACAATTCAATACAAAGTAGAGAAATGCAAAGTAGATGCGAACTGATCCCGACCTCTTCTTTCACTCACATGCAGTAGGGATACTCCCATTTGCCTAACATGGTATTCTTCTGAGTCTTGAAAAATATTTGCAAATTTTGGATGAGTTTTGCAAACTCAATGAGTGACCATCATCGATGGCTCACCCAGTCACATAACACATAATTCACACATCTCACATTATTTCACATTTCACATTATTTCACATTCAATACACTTTATCATTCATATTATGCATATGCAATGCACATGAGATTCATTTTCCAATTGTTACTTTATTATGACGGTTAGCCTAAATTGTCCCATGTAGGGCTCATTGATAACTGTCCCATATAGAGCTCATTAATAACTGTCCCATATAGGGCTCATTTGACGTTGAGCATGAGGCTTTGAATCACTTTTGAGCTCGAGGCTCTTTTTTACTCGTTGAGCTTTAAGCTCTAATCAGTGTCCACTCTGGTCACAACTGCCATTATATTTCATGCATTCATGCAATGGAATACATCACTCACATTTGCATATCCCATTCAATCACTTTCTCATATCATCGAACCTTAGTCTGGCATTCAACACAGTCAATCACATTCAGTAGTCAATTTATACAAAATGAAGCAAAGAAAACAATGAAGTGAGACTAACTTGGTCTACTCACAATACACTCCAAAATAGCATTTGCTTCCAAATTCTAGATACGCCTGTATACAGATGTTTAACTTGCACATCACAATTTATGCAATACACAATTCACACCCGTTACAAAACTCATTTATGCCCAAATAGTTATATGGGCTATATACAAAGCATGTTCAATGACAATCCCGGGTATATGTTCTAGAACACAAATTATGCTCATTCCCATTTCATAATTCATATATGTCTAATTGAACTTAGATTTACACTTCATTTATACATGATCATTCTAAATTCTCCTTTCAATCTTTACACTTTGCATGTGTCTAGCTTATTCATAAGCTTACACCTCAAGAACACTTGGTTAATCTATATCATAACTCAATTTCTCATCATCTGTTATCTAACCTCATATGATCTCATAACATCCAAATTCTCATCAAATAGGAATCTAATTGAACAATGCAAAATCACAAAAATTGATTCTGGAATACTTAAATCCATACATTTCTTAAGCTATATGAACCAAATCCCTTTCAAAAAATCCAAAATATTAAGATCAAACTTACCTTCAATCTTCACCAAGTGAGGAGTTTCTTGGCTTGAATGAGAGCTTTAATCCTCCTCTTCCTTTTCCCTTCTTGAACAACTTGAAAATTCCTCTTGAAAACTAAGAAGAATTAAACCCTAGCTCAACTCTCTTCTTTTCTCTTAAACCACCAAACTCTCTTTTTCTTTCTTACCCATTTTCGTTATTCTCTTTTGCTTATCCTTTTATTCACGTGTTTCTTCTTCATTTATAAGCAAGACAACACTTCTTCTTTCAATTATGCCCTTAATGACTGAGAATTGTCCCATTTGCCCTTCCATTTATTCCTTATGTCTTTTATACTTAAGTGTCTTACCAACAGTACCTTTGAACATTCTAACATAACACTTTATTCCAGAAAAATGTCCCCCATTGTCTTAAGTTTCTAATGTGACCAAAATCATTCAATTTGGTTTAGTGATTCAAAGATATACTTCAAACATTTTTAGACTGCTCTTGTCCTAGACAGTATATTATGCACAACTTCCATCTAGAATTTAGACATCTTAGAGACTGAATTAGATTCTAATTTCTTCATACCATTTGTAGCTCAATGTATCTAGTTTACCAAAAATCAGAAATCATTTCATTTGGAGCTCTATTGATCCAGAAATCATCAAAATATTGAAGTATGTTAAGTAGAATAACACCCGTTCATACTATTTAAGAATACACACACTGTACCCGTCCCACATTTTTTACTCAATCTTTCTTACATCATTTCAGATGGCTATTATTTTTGGTGCAGATGCAGAGCAATGTCTTAAGAGTTCAATAGTTCAAGAATCAAGTCATTTGGGTGTCTAGAGAAGAAGTTATGGACAAAAGAATCCAATCTGTTTTTATCCTCAATCATACTAAACCTGTTTCGGGGAAATAGCCATAGCTTTCTCTAGAAATTTCTGATTAAGGTTTTCTTTGTATGGTCGAACGATGACTTCAAGAGCTACAACTTTCATGAAGACCTCGAAGACAAATTATATCTTCTGAGGGGTAAAAAATAGGACAGAAGATATAAGACAAACAGTAACCCAGAAGATGTTTATGACCAGTAACACAGAAGATGTTTTACAATTGACATAACTTTCTCTACAGATATCAGATTTAGGTGTTCTTTATATGGTTCTAAAGAGGACTTCAAGAGCTACAAATTTCATGAAGCTCAAATACAAATTCTATCTTTTAAAGGGTCAAAAATAGGACAGAAGATATAAGATGAACAGTAACCAGAAGATGTTTTACAATTGGCATAACTTTCTCTACAGATATCAGATTTAGGTGTTATTTATATGGTTCGAAACAGACCTTCAAGATATACAACATTCATGAAGACAAAGACCAATTCTATCTTCTAAGGGGTCAAAAATGGAACAGAAGATAGGCCAAAAAGACAGAAGATAGCAAAAAGACAGAAGGAAGGGGAAAATTGCTATAACTTTCCCTACAGATATCTGATCAAGGTGTTCTTCATATGGTTCGAAAGAGGACTTCAAGATTTACAACTTTCATGAAGACCTTCAAGATTTACAACTTTCATGAAGACCTCAAAGACCAATTTTATCTTCTAAGGGGTCAAAAATGGAACAGAAGATAGCAAAACACAGAAGATGATGACGTCATCATAGGAGAAGCAAAAAGGCAGAAGAAGCAAAACACGGAAGATGATGACGCCATCACAGAAGAAGCAAAAACATAGAAGATTCAACTTCACTCTTGAACATCTCCCCTTATAAGGGCCATAACTTTCTCAGATGTCCAAAATTTTCATACTATATATCGTTGAAAAGATAAAAGAAAGATCTATAACTTTTATGAAGGCTATTTTGTCAAAATATATCTAGAGCAATCCCAAAGTTTCTGCTGGACCCCGCTCTCGAGGCCCGGCCGAACAGTGCCGGACCCCGTTCCCGGAGTCCAACTATCCAGAACGGAATCACAAACGGAGACCGTTGGGCCCGAGTCCCCGACCCCCAAGGCTGAACCCAGGGTGATCC
>JAOSBM010000008.1:18380193-18392131 GCA_027568955.1 Erythroxylum tenue
AATCATAATATAACAATATAACGGTGTTTGTTGATAATTACTATTATAATTGTCATTAACATGTAAACTATTTGACAACCAATGTTAATTTCATTACGTTTTCACATTATTTAATTGTAATTTTAAATTTTTCCTTGTTTATTATACAATTTAAATATTTACTGATAATTTCATTAGTTAAATTTTTATAATTTAATTACAAAGTTTTTATTCTTGCTTTATATTTTTTTTTATATTCTCTTTTTTAACTGTTACATTAAAATTATATAATAATTTAATGAATTAAATTCACAGGGCGTTATTATTGCGTATTTGCGCAGTATTATTCTGCTAGTAAATTTAAATTCAGTTCTAAACTAGATGATAGGTCAACTAATATGCCTGGCCAATGCTTCCGTCCCAATTCCCAATTGAATCATATTTCATCTCGTACGGCTCGGATGGCGAGGCTCCCATTGTCATCCCCCTGAATACTACTCCATCTGATTCATAATAAGTGTCGTTTTAGAGGGATTTTAATTATTCAAAATAAGTGTCGTTTGTGACTTTTTATGCATATTTATGATTTGACTTCCAAAATTATCCTTTAATTTCTCTCACATTTTAATTACATAAATTATATTTTATATATAATTAATAAGGGTATATTAGATATTTCATTAACTTTCTTAATAAGTATGCATTATTTTAAAACGACGCTTATTATAAATCGGAGGGAGTATTTACGAAAGTGTTTTAAGTTAAAATTTTCGTGATTATCTAACATTGGGACGGGGGTCAAATAGAAGCGAGATAAGCCGGCGTATACTCAAAACACCACTCGACTCTTTTCAGATCTGTGCGCGCGTCTCTCTCGTTTCTGTGAAAAGAGAGAGATAGACCATGGCGGTTAGGGTTTTTGTAACTCTTGTTATAGTTTTGGCGGTGATTAGCCACGCCTTCTGCATTTACGAAGATCAAGTAGGCCTCATGGACTGGTGAGTTCCACAAGAGCGAGTTACTTTTGTTTCTTGATTATTTGATTTCCCTAATTGATTTCGTTTCTTTAGGCATCAGCAGTACATAGGGAAAGTTAAAGACGCTGTTTTCCACACTCAAAAGACTGGTCGAAAGCGTGTTATTGTTTCCACTGAAGAGAATGTTATCGCCTCCCTTGATCTCCGACACGGAGAGATTTGTAAGCTGTAATCTAATCTTTACAATATTTATCGCGATGTGCTCTATTTTTTATTGATTTTGAATTATGTACAGTTTGGAGGCATGTTTTTGGTGGGAATGATGCCATTGATGGAATTGATGTTGCAATGGGAAGATGTAAGTACTCTGAAGAGCTCATTTATAATAGTGGTTCGTGTCTTTATTGGGTTGGTATCCCTAGGCTATTAACTCTGTGGTTTGTTTCGTGGGAATACTTGGTTCAGTGCATTTCGATCATAGATTTGCAATGCTTTTACTAACCTAGATCGTTCCCCATATTGTTAGTTTTCCATGAGATCGCTTTTTGCTTTTTGCTTTCTAGTTTCTTTTTTTTTTTAATATATATATCTTCAGATGTGATAACGCTTTCATCTGGAGGAAGTACTTTACGAGCCTGGAACCTGGCTGATGGACAGATGGTGTGGGAATCTTTTCTTCAAGGCCCTATCAACTCCAAGTCAACATTGTTGGTGCCGGTTAGTACTGAAAATTTCAAATATTTATTTGGCCTGAGAAAGTGAACTTTTGTCCAGTGTTCTGAAAAATGCAGGATTTGCCAGTCTATTCTTTCCTACGTCTTCAAACATTCTTTAGTTATATAGGGAAGACAATAATCTGCATTCACATATGATAGTGAAATTCTATTGATGAGTGTTCTTTTAGTTTTGAACTTGGTGCTTCTTCTTCAAGAATTTTGAACTTTGTTTTTTTTTGTTGCAAAATTTGCCTTCTAAATCTACACCAAAATATCGATAACTAATATTTCACTGCATTCTTCAGATCAACTTGAAAGTTGATAAGGACAGTGTAATCCTTGTATTTGGGAAAGGAAGTGTCCATGCCGTTTCATGCCTACATGGTGATGTTTTGTGGAAGAAGGATTTTCCAGATGACAGGTTTGACCGATTTAATTGGTTTCTTTTCGCCACTTTACACGTCACATGTCACTCATTAGTCTCTAATCACCTTATTTGCAGTTTTCAGGTCAAGCAAGTAGTTCAGCCTGTTGGCACTGATAGTACATATGTCGTGGGCTTTGCTGGTTTATCCCAGTTTCATGCCTACCAAATCAATACCAGAAATGGGGAGCTAGTAAAACACAGGAGTGCTGTCTTTTCTGGTGGGTTTTCAGGGGAAATTTCTCTAGTATCAAGCTTTGCACTTGTGGCGCTTGATTCCTCAGGTTCAAGTTTGATAGTGGTTAACTTTCAGGATGAAATTATCTTTCAGAAAACAGACATCAGAGATCTGGTTAACGATTTCGTAGGCATGGCTGTTATACTACCTTCAAAACTCACGGGGATGTTTTGTCTGAAAACCAATAATCATGTGGTATTTATAAGAGTGATAGATGAAGGTATGCTGGAGTTGGTAGATAAAATCAACAGCAGAATGGCTGTGAGTGATGCCCTTCCAATCTCAGAAAGCCAAAATGCCTTTGCTATTGTTCAGCAAGGAAGTAGTGATATTCACCTGTCAGTGAAGCTTGCTAATGATTGGAATCTTGATTTGCTGAAGGAAAGTGTAAAGATGGACCAGCAAAGGGGTTTTGTTGATAAGTTTTTCATAAATAATTATGTCCGAACAGATAGATCCCATGGGTTTAGGGCTTTGCTTGTCATGGAAGATCATTCCCTGTTGCTAGTACAACAAGGAGAGGTTGTCTGGTGCAGGGAGGATGGCCTTGCCTCAATAATAGATGCAACCACATCAGAACTTCCTGTTGGGAAGGAAGGTGTGTCTGTTGCAAAAGTCGAAGAGAATCTCTTTGAATGGCTAAAGGTAGTATTCTCTATTTACTTTGGAAAGGATGTTTGTGAGTAGTGAAGTTGTTCAAAATTCCATAGATTCAATCATGATATTAGTTTTAAATTTCATTATGATTGCATCATGCTTCTTCCTTAACTTCTTCCCAAGGAGACAGGAAATTGTGATGAAGTGGAAGTACATATTTTTCTCCCTATGAAATATGTTACTAAACTTAGCATTATCAAACAAAATCCTGAAACAAAAGTAAAAAGAGAGGACGGCATTATCTTGAAACAAACAAAAATTGATTTTTGCTTATGGACATTACAGAAGCAATTCACTTGGTCTTGTTGTTCTCATTATGTTCTCAGCTGAGGACTGGGTTTTTCAATGAATGTTGTTTGTGAAATCTCCTATTTTAGTGCTATATTGCATTGCATTCCATAGAGATTTATATGTGAAAAAATAGCACAACATATGCAGCTCCCATTTCTAGTTTTTGCTTTTGATTCAGAGAGTCTTTCAGGTGTTAATGCCATATAAAACAACCATTTTCAGATTAGGTAAGGACCTATGTTTATATTGCTGGACTTTTTAATGTACAAGATAAATGGTATGAAATTTTCATTTTGCACCTTGTCATGAGTATATTACACAGCATTTCTTATTTTGCGTTGGGATGTTGAAGGACTACTTTTTGTTGCAAGGGGCATGTATTGAGACTGAAGGGCTCCTTAATGGTTGCAAACCCTGATGATGTGGCAGCCATACAAAGCATGAGAATGAAAAACTCTGAGAAGAGCAAAATGACGAGAGACCATAATGGGTTCCGCAAGCTGCTCATTGTGCTTACTAAAGCTGGAAAATTATTTTCTTTACACACTGGAAATGGCCGGGTTGTCTGGTCGTTATTCCTTAATTCTCTTCGTAAATCAGAATCACATGAAAACCCAGTTGGGCTTAATGTGTATCAATGGCAGATTCCCCATCACCATGCTATGGATGCAAATCCATCTATCATGGTAGTTGGCAGGTCCCATCCGAGTTTGGATGCCCCTGGGGTGGTTTCTTTTGTTGATACTTACACAGGGAAGGAGGTCAGTTCTATGAATCTTGTTCACGCTGTTGTACAAGTGATTCCACTACCTTTTACAGATTCAACTGAACAACGTCTTCATCTACTAATTGACTTTGATGGGAGAGCACATTTACATCCTAAATCTCCTGAAGCTATTAGTATTTTTATGAGGGAGTTTGGGAATATTTACTGGTATTCAGTGAACAGTGATGATGGAATCCTTAAAGGACATGCATTGAAGAGGAACTGTGGTGGTGAAGTTGCAGATGAGTATTGCTTTGAAACCAGGCATACATGGTCAATCATATTGCCGTTGGAGTCGGAAAGGATCATCAAAACTGTGACTAGAAAATTAGATGAGGTATATATTATGTCTTTATATCTTTTGACAGAAATGCTATACTGTTTGTATCTTTGGTAATAAATTAATAAACAATATCAACCACAACAACAACAACATCAGATTCCACTTGTGATAAAAATTGAAGAGTTAAAAGCATGAGGGCCTTCTGAGCTAAGTCCACTTCAGATTGCACTTGTGAAGTGTAACTAAAATATTTTAGTGGTCGCCTAGTAGAAGGGAAGCTTAATGCAGTTGTAGATACTCTTATAGGGAAACTATCTATTTCCATATTTTTCAGGTAAATAATTATAAAAGTTGCTTTGTTATACATGTATCTGTAAAACAAAATGCTCTAAAACTAAAAGTTGAAATTGGAATATTACGATTTTCCTTGAAATCAGATGTGAGTATGGGATTTGATTGTTTTACCAAATTTTTTGTTGATTTGAATGGCCGAATGCCTTTTAAGTTGGGAAATTGCATACGCTGGCTTAATTTTCCAAACATGCAACACTTGACTTATAATTAGTCAAATGGTTCAGAAAGCATGGGATGTCTTTGCAATAAGATGAATATATGCGAACACTTCTCGTGTTAGATAATATCATGATCTATGTCATTCAAAAGCTAATCCTTTTATGTCTGCAATCAAAAGATAAGTATGTTATCATAGTAATTGGAACATTCTTGTGACTGAATTTCACGAGCATTCTCTAAATAGCGCATGTATCTTCATGTTTAATTTTATTTATTTGATACTTATCATTCTGCAGGTGGTTCATACTCAAGCAAAGGTAACAACTGACCAAGATGTAATGTACAAGTATATATCAAAAAATATACTTTTTCTGGCTACTGTTGCACCAAAAGCTACTGGTAATATTGGATCAGCGACTCCTGAGGAGTCATGGTTGATTGCTTATCTTGTAGATACTGTAACTGGTCGTATATTGCATCGAATGACTCATCATGGCTCACAAGGTCCCGTACATGCTGTAAGTTTCCTGTTCATGCTGTATCCTGTTCATGCTGTTATTTTCCCTCATCAGTTTCAAATAAATCGTGTGAAGCAATGTCTCTTGCTTGCTCTCATTTGCAGGTTTTTAGTGAAAATTGGGTTATCTATCACCACTTTAATCTAAGAGCACACAGATATGAGATGTCAGTCATTGAAGTTTATGATCAGTCTCGAGCGGTATGGATGTGAACTTTAAGTTTCTCTAGGCAGAAGTTGATATATTGCACTCTAAGCAAGTCTATATTTTGCAAACTGAATTCAGGACAACAAAGATGTTTGGAAGCTTGTTCTTGGGAAGCATAATCTCACTTCACCCGTCTCTTCATATTCTCGACCAGAGGTCCTAACAAAGTCACAATCCTACTTTTTCACACACTCTGTTAAAGCAATAGGAGTTACATCAACTGCCAAGGGAATAACTTCAAAGCAGCTTCTTATTGGTACTATTGGTGACCAGGTTAGCTATTTTTCACTCTGAATTTACCTTGGGTTATGGTTATTGAGACTGATTCTTTAATTTCGTTTCATTAGTTCCAGTCTTTGACAATGACTAGCTTGTTGTATGACATCTGTTTCTATTTATGCATTAAAACTAATTGAAATTTTGGCAGGTTTTGGCACTTGATAAGCGTTTCTTAGATCCTCGTCGATCTGTAAATCCCACACAAGCTGAGAGGGAAGAGGGAATTCTACCTCTTACAGATTCATTGCCAATCAATTCTCAGGTTAGTTTCTGTTAACGTTCTTCTGCACTTTTGCAACATTGGTTAATTAATCGTCTTTTGAGGGGTGGTAACTTTGGACCGATCTCTTTTTTTTCTCTAACATGGTTGGTGTTGGTCCTTTGAATGGCTTACATGGTTATATGCAAATAGATACATTATTTTGCTAACAAGATTTTTTTCTTTCTTTAACCAAGTAATTTTCAAGATCAGTGTGTAGCAATAGGGTGAAATGTTAATGCAATACATATTTATGGGGGAAAACTGAAGATCAGGATCTGAACTTCGATGACAAATAAGGAAAAATGACAAAAAATCTGAATGCAGTGACATTAGATATTAGAATCCATAGTTTGTTATGACTTTCGGAAAATAGTTAAACTCTGGTGAAGTTTCCAAATATTGTGCATATTGAATGAATGAGGCAAGTTCGCATGAAGTAAATTCATTTTCATGCTGGATAGCGCTACGTTGTTCCAGATATTTTTCTGCTGTGGGCAATGTGTCTGTTATTACTGTAGTAGTAGTAGTCTTCGACCACACTCCTCAAACAGCTTGCAATAACTTTCTTGGTCCCAAAAGACAATCTTTCATTTGGCCAGTCTATTTCCATAGTAGAAGTCACCAAACCTCTTTACCTGTAATATTCTGATTAGGTGTTATAATGTAATGTTTGAATTGTGATATTTACTATGGATCTGGGAAATTCTGTGGATCATTGTGATCAAAAGTGGATGTCGGAACTAATGCAGATTGCCCTTTTTGTCATTTCAAGGATTGTCTGGCTTGTCCTATAGATGGTATGAATGTTATGCAATTATAAAGTGCAATTAATTTTTGTCAAGGTCTCTAGGGAAGAACAATTTGAAAACTGCATAATCATAGCGGTAAACCTTGATTCATGCATGGATAAACCATATGTCATGACATGAACATATGCATGAGTTTGGTGATAGACACCTGCACGACTGCACAGAAAGAAATGGTAATCATTTACTGTGAATGTAATAATACCCGACTGTGGAGGCTAGAATGAAACTCAAAGCAACTAAGGAGTCTTGGTATAGCAAAGGTCGAATTTTTCATCATAACATGCGTTATTTTCATTTTTCTGCCCACCCATTTTACTCCTTTGATGTGTTAGAATCCTCTTTCTACTAATTGTTCGCTCAAGTTGGTTTGAAAATTTTGTTTTCAGTCGTATGTAACCCATGTCGTTAAAGTGGAAGGTCTCCGAGGAATAATGACAGTGCCTGCTAAGCTGGAGTCGACCACCCTTGTATTTTCATATGGTGTGGATCTCTTTTTCACTCGCCTAGCACCTTCCAGGACATATGATTCCCTTACAGATGATTTTAGCTATGCCCTGTTGCTCATAACGATTGTTGCACTTGTTGCGGCAATCTTTGTCACGTGGGCGTTGTCTGATAAGAAAGAATTACGGGATAAGTGGCGATAAGTTGGTCTTTCGCTTAGGATGCTTCCCTATCATAGGGTCGCATAGGGCCAAGATATGTTAATGCTGATAATTTAGGACTTGAACTACAGACTTGTAATTTTACCTGATCATGTATTTCTATTCAATGGCAATTTTTGTTCGTGCCATGTTATATCTCAGCGTACTAAACACAGTTTTCTATTGTACATTTTTGAAGAAAACCGAAACTAGGAATAATTGGGTTGTTTTATTGATATTCAAACTCCCCTATTCGATCTCTTCATATATACAATAGGGTCTTTATAGGTATGTACAAGATTTTCTTGTAATTAAAATATGGTATAATTGGATAGTGGAAATCTTATCTATACAAGAATAGTTACAAAGGAAGAATATTATCTGCGTTTTCCAAATTTTGATATAGCTTTTAAAGAGTTGATGGAAGATTTTCTTATAGCTAAAATATGGTATAATGTGACATTGGAAATCTTTTCTATACAAGAATTGTTACATAGGGATAATAGTATCTACGTTTTCCAACAATTTGATATATCATTTAAAAAGTTACGGGAAATTGCTGTTCTTGATTCTAGAACCTAGAACGATAACGGGGAATTGCGACCTTGTTCACAAGAAGTGATATTTTATTTGTTATTTATCTGTTGGACAATGATTGAATTATAGGATAGGGTATACTGAAAAAGGAACTGTCTGTATGGTTAGTGTCTTCAACATGCAGAGACGGAACAGAAGAGGACGGAACAGAACAAGAATTGGAGACAGTGAGATGTTTAGTTGCAGTGGACAGAACAGATAAAATTGTCTTTGTTCTGAGAACAGAAATGTGTTTGATTGCAGGGGACAGAACAAAAAATAGTGCTAATGACAGAAATGCCCTTGTAGTATAATAAGAAGAGTTGATGTAATTCATTGATTATTTTATAATTATATAAATATTTATTTTACAATATTTATACATATTATTAACTTGTCACTGTAAAAATATTTCAGTTGTGTGATTATTGCTAATAATAATAATAATAATATTATTATTAATAATAAAAATTTTGTACCTATTATGACTAGTTTTTGTTTTTGTTATTAATTTTAGTATGATATTTGTTATACAAAATAAATTATGTTATTATAAGTAATAATAATAATAATATTAATTATTGTTGTTATTATTAGTAAGATTTATTAAAAATTTTGTAATAAAAATAACAATAATAATTATTAGTATTATTAAGTATTATGATTGCTGTTATTATTAATTATTATTAGTTTATAATTATTAAACTAATTATTATTAGTTTATAATTATGCAAAATTGTTTATCTTCTTGTTCTTATTATGATTATTATTATAAACATTAGTTAGGACGACATAATTAAATAAAACATCTAAACATCAACAAAATTAATTACATAATAGGTTCAAATAACTTTGACAATCAAGAAATTCTAATACATAATAATTTAAATAAACATCTAAGCATTCATGACTTTAATTACATTGAAGCCTTAAAATTTATTAAGAATATCCTTAATAATAATTCCTAAAATTACCCCAACAGTAATTAGTAAAAACATGCCATTTTTTGCTCCAATGTTGCAACTGCATTTGGTTGTTCAGCTGTTGGCAGTGAAAATTGAAGCGGGAATGGTGAGGGTTCAATGGCGAGTTCATTGGCGGTAGGAAGAATTTCTTCGTTTGGACGACTACTCCTATTTCGATCCATGACGTAAGCACTTTTTGCTTCAACAAAGGTTCGAAACCTCTTGATTCTAGCATTGAGAAATCCCTCAATTAACAATTTCACGTCATCCTAATTTGTGAAAATTCCTACTTGACGTCCAACGAAGACAAAATAGAAGTTGTATCTGCCCATAGTGATGTACCTGCAAATGAATCATATCACAACCATTCATAAACGTACAGAAAATGTAAACATTAAATAATTTTAAACCCAACCATTCATCATTGATAAACATGCTTACAAACACAGTCAAAAGTTGATCATCTCATCAATCAACATCACATGGTACTAGCACAAATAAGTTTAGTTCGACGGATGGTTACCATCATACATGTCCATATAATAATTGAGATTAATAGACAAATTAAGGAACCAAACATAAAGTCAGACATCATCACGTAAGAGTCTCCGCATATAAGCCTGCTTTTGTTCTGCATTTAAACCCCAGAAAAGACTCCCAGCATGAGGGTTCCTCGAGAAGATCATTGTTGTCCTAACAACGTCTTCGGTGGAGAAACCCAAACTCCTAAGCTCGTCACCTAGCTGGGGAATTTGCTGTCCTGTACCCATAGCATCTGCAATGATCTGTGCACTCCTAGCACCCAATTCGGCTGCACGGGCAAGTGTGGTAGCAAGGCTTTCTAACACTTCACTGTCCCTCGTCTTCCTTTTCCCTTTACTTTGTTGGTTCGCGTCTGTGTTAGAAGAAGAGGCGACAGAACCAGCTACATGGACGGTTGCAGTTGCCGCGGGAGTGTCTGCTTGACCTGGTTCAGTCAATGGGGAAGCATGATCTGGTGAAGCTACTGCAGCATCAGCTTCATTTTCAACAGCATCAAACTGAGCCTTAGCATCGCACGGATCTTGAGCTGCTGCACCTGTGGCTCTGTCTTTCCCAAAGACGAACTCAAGTCTAGGGTATATTGGAAACGACTTCCCAGGAGTATAGTACTTATTAGGGTGTTTCTGGAAAAAATTAAACATATTGTTAGCATGATAGACAATAACTATTACCATGATGCGTGTAGAAACAACTTACCCTCATCCATTCGTCAAGCACTTGCGTGCTGTCTACCTCGACACATTGCTTGCTTTCGTTCCACCCAAAGCCACTGCATTGCAACATGTCATACGTTGTCTGATATTTTTCCTTAAGCCTCTTATGTTTATTTTGTATATGTCTCTTCTCAATTCCACACGCAGGAAACTTCTCAACCATCAATTGAGCAAGCAATTGGAAAGTACTAGGCTTAAATTGGCCATTATCGGTTCTATGTCCACCAACAACCGCCTCCTCCAATAAGGTAACAAATGCGTCTGTTTCATCATCTGTCCATACACGTGACATTGCACCTAAACCATGCAATTTCATACCCCAAACTATGACAAACCATGTCCATCAATGATTAATTCACATGTTATTTGTAATTTGTTTGGGTATAATGAAGACAACATTGAATTAAACGAAACATGTAATTAAGTACAATAGTAGTCAACACTATGAAGAGAAATTTAAGCAATGCCTCAATTCAGTTACAATGAAAGCCAACTAAATAACATAAAAACTGTTATAGAATAATATAAAGTTCACAATTTAATGGTTTCTTCTCCATTCATCATACATATTGTTAGCTAAATCAGCTCTCCAGTGACTCCATTAATTACTTGCCTCAACACGATCAACAAATTCAGGTAACGATGTATCTTTCCCAATTGGCATATCCTCTTCTTCAAAAGGAGTAAGCTCTGCTGGATCAACATTCATATGCAACCTAATAAAATTGTGTAGAAGGCAGCATGCAAGAATGATGTACACATGAGTGACTGCAGAATAAAAAGATGGATTCTTAGGATTTTCCATCTTTTTTTCAGTAAGCCAAATGCACGGTCAATCACATTTCTGGCAGATGAGTGTCTCTTATTAAAAAGCTCTTCTAAATTCCGTGGTGCCCTTCCATCTCTTGCCCACTCTTGAATATGGTATCTTGTGCCTCTAAAAGGTGCAAGAAAACCAGGACCATTGGTATAGCCAGCATCTACTAAGTAGTAATTTCCTATAAGCAACAAACACAATCACTAATGTATCTGTAATCATACCTCCAAAAAACAAATTGCCAATTTCTAACCATTCGTTTCTTACATACCCCTCGAAACTTGAAGTCCATTTGGCCTACTTACAGCATCATGCAAAACCTTTGAATCTGCTGCTGAACCCTCCCACCCAGCAAGAACATAAACAAAGTTTAAGTCCTTATCACACACTCCTAAAACATTCGTGCATATTCTCCCTTTCCTTCCTTTATTTCTAGGTTTGTTTGCTTTTGGTACTATTATGTCTAAATAAGTCCCATCTAGAGCATCGAGGCAACCCTATGTTTAAAATTGCAACAAACAAAAAATCCCGTTAACTAATTTCATTAAGTTCAATGAGACAATGTATTGTAGCTACATAAATTTACTAACCTTAAACCATTTCCATCTATTGTCTGTGCAGTCCTCAGGAATTGGTATGGGCTTGACAAACAACAGGTGTCGAAGCCTGATTACAGCCTTCAATACACTATGGAAGGCTCTACTTATTGTTTCTCCTGACCTCATAAACCGAACTTGTAATACTCTATTAGATTCATTTTG
>JAOSBM010000008.1:18424298-18441484 GCA_027568955.1 Erythroxylum tenue
TCCTCCCATTTAAGCCTAATACCTTAAATCCTTAAGTGGTCTTCCCATTTTACCCTTGTCACTCTTACTTCTTCATTCTTTTACTTACATCAACTATACTCTAATTTAAACTTTAATTTTCTTATTCCCATCAATTTAAGGGATAATGCTCCAATCATAGACATGCTAATTAAACTTCAACCAAAGAAGATTTTTCTAAATCAAACCTAAAAAAAATTTACCGAAATCATGCTTATTCCAATAAAAAGAATTTGGGGGCCAACAATTTGAGTTTGCTTGTGTACACTAATGAAAAGTGGTCATGATATGTGTAGTAGCTTGACATTTAAGTTGGCCAAACTTTGAAGGATTGCATGTTTTGATCTTTGTGAAAATGAAGTGACAGAATTGATTGCTTGTGTTTGAATTTGTTTGAGGACAAGCAAAGATTTAAATATGGAAAGTTGATAGTTGTGAATTAGTGTATTTTTCTAAGTATTTAGCAAGTGTTTCTTGCATAATAGGTTATTATTGTTATGTTTTAGGACTTATTTTGTATGTTTTTGTTTAGTTTGATCTTCATGGTTGTTCTTTTATGTTTGATGTTGATTTACGGTAAGAATTGATCATTTTGATCTAGGAATCGAGGGTGGTCACCTTTGTGATAGAGCTAGGGACTAGAGAGGAGAAGAGAAGTGGAGGAGTTGTAAAACAAGAACCCACAATTGTGTGATTCATGGTAATTCCCACGATTGTGGGATACCTAACCTGAAGTAACATGCAAGTTTCACTTATTTTTAGGGTCTTGTGACTATATAAGGGCACAAATCCCTAAGGCTGAAGGTGGTGTTGTAAAAACTTGCCTCCTTGGGCCGAAAAAACATATTTAGAGCCTAGAGAGAGGTAAAGAATCAACATTTCCATTCCAAATTGGGCAAAGAGCACACCAACTCAAGATTTTCCATATTTGGGCAAAGATGGGGAGGAGCTTGCTTCATCTAGTTTTTATTCCTTTTTCTCTTCTAATATCTTTATGATGGATTTTTTGGTTGTTGGGGATGTTAATGATATTATGAGTGGTTGAGTTATTTGTAGAAATTACTTTTGAACTACTTGTTGAACTCCTACTTTGTTGATTTGAATGAATGACGCTTTTGATGAATGTTGAGCTTATACCTTGCAATATATTGAGGAATTGAGTTGGGTAAATTATGTAGGTTGTACAATGAGAATTGGCACTATATAAACCTATATTCATCAAGTTAATTGATTAGTTAGAGGGAGATCTTGACTAATTAGTTGGTTACCTATAGGAAAACTTCATAACTAGTTGAATTGATGAATTGATTATGTAGATTGAGAGATTGCTTAATCATTTCCATTTAATTTGGCTAGGGACAATTAATTACACCTTGAGAGAGGGTAGTTAATACATTAGGATATCTTAGGTGAGGCACAATTCAATTAACAAGGTAGGAGGGAGATAAGATAGGAAAAAAGTGATCTCTAATTGTTAAATCTTGAATTCCAAGTTTCTGCACTTTTGCGTTATCATTTTTTCATTGTTAGTTGTTTGATTTAGTTTAATTTTTCAGTTTATATTTATTAAAATTGGTTCTCAAGCAAAGCAGCCTGAATTAAGTAGCGTCTAAACACAATATATGAGGGATTGATATCTATTCTTTACTACAAGTTACACCCCGTATAATTGTAGTTTTGAGCGTAAAACTAGTGAATTGGTTTTGCAATCAACAAGTATCTATACTTTACATTTATATTATGATTGTTTTACTTTAGTGTATTTCAATTTAATTTGATGTGTGAATTTTAGAATGAAAATATGTATATTATAGAGAACGATAATGTTATAAATGTTTGGTGCCATATATGACTGTGTTGTTGAGTTACTCTCTTTGTTCAATAAGGAGTAAATATCATAAAAATAGAGAAAATTTTGTAGAACTGGTTATCAATTGTAGTTCACTTATAACATTTTATTCTGATGCAGGAAAAATCTACGGGCACAAAACCTACACCTCGTTAGCTCTTTTTCACACTCACACTAAGAAGCATGACGGTGTGACCTTCGTCAATGCTCGATGTAGAGAATTAAATGTATGTGAAATTTATGCTTTAATATTAATGCTTAATAATTATCACTTACTAACATAAACATTGCATTTTGATATAACCAAATACAAAAAAGCATTCAACGACAGTCTTAACAGTCTAAAGATGTTGAAGAGAGTCAAATCTATCTTCATACAGTGGGTGATATGGACTGTCGTGAAAGGATATTTGGCTTAGTTTCATTTGCAAACATATATTATTCGCAATCCTCCACATCCAGTACAACAGCATCTAGTAGGCAGTCCGTACCCAATGAAGTCTATGAGTTTCAGAGCACAGTAGAGACATTGGCAAATCAGCTGCAATAGTCGATGGAGTACATAGCTCAGCTCTGTAATGAGGTGGATGAGTTGAAGAGGAGGGATAGCACCTTATTATAGCAATCAAAGCATCCGTGGTCAACAATTGAATAACGCACTTGTAGTCATTTCGTATGAATTATAAGTACTTATTATGTACAAAATAATTTTTTATTATCAATTAAGATAACTTTTACTTTATATCATCAATCAACTTTTTGTTTTAACAAATTAAATCTAAAAACAAATCAAAATATTATCAACAGATAACTCATAACTATATAAATTATGCATCAATCATAAGATCATCAAATAAAATTAAATGGAGGAAAATTATAAAAAATAGTTTTAGTAAATTTACTGATGAAAAAACAAAATTGGTCGGTAAAATCTATTTAATTTACTGACGGGTAACTAATAACCGTCGATAATGTTGTCATTAACTTACCAACAGAATAGCCACTTTCGTCAGTAAGTTAATTTGTCCGTCGGTAACTTTACCGTCTGAAACAATAATTTTCGATATATTCATCGACGGTAACACAAAATGGTCGTAGGTAAATTTGTGACAGAAATTATGTGTTTCGTCACAAATTTTTACCTACGGCCGTTTCTCCCACGCCTTAGTTCGTCGATAAATTCTGTCACTAACTTAGTTTACCGACAGAATATGTAGGTTTTCCGTCGCTAAACTTTATTTTTCTTGTATTGGTGTCAACGATGCTGGGAGTCCTAGCGTTTACGAGATGGATACCAAAGTCATCTTTCCCTTGAAAAAGAAAGTAGACATTAGAGTAAGAAGTGGCCTTAGCGCCGGATATAATCCAATATTTTTCATGTTGCATTGTCCTTATCAGATTTTTTGACTTCCTAAATACTAAGCTCGTATTTAACAACAATTGTATCATTTTAATATAAGAGTAAAAAAACTAATAAAATGGAGTCATATTAGTTAAATCAAAGCCTTAAATCTCATATTAAAGCAAGCATAGGAAGTTTTGTTAAGATTTTAGACTTTGCTTAACTTGTATACCTTATTTTTCGGATCTGGCAATCTTAAAATGCTTTAGATACGTTTCTTACGGGTCAACATGCATAACTCACTTTCGTCTAGAATAACTGTTCGTGTCTGATTATTACAATGGAATTAAGACTAACTTGCAACGAGACGAATAACTAGACAACTCTCGTCGTAGTCTATCCTATATGCATGTCTGAAATATTTGGCATAATTTTTTATATTATAATGCTACATTTTTGGGTTGGAATTAGTATCAGGATATGCAAATAACAGACGGAAAGAGTTATAGCATTGACTCAAATCCTGACAATTCGATAATCTGCTGCCACAATCTTTTTCTTTTCGTTGCTAGTTTTTAAGCCTTCTTTTCTATATGTTTTCACTGTTAGAATTGGTGGTTATCATGAGTGCGTATCGTATAGTTGTTGTCTCAATCACATCCGAGTAGCTAATAACTGTTGAGAATGAAACTTCACATGCGCCGGAGTAAATGGCAGTAAAATCCGGATAATGAAGATCGTTATTAAAAGCAACAAATTTTTTTATGCTTGATGATAAACTTGTATCAGGGACGTTGTTTTTCAATATTAAATTTCACGCTATAGATTGCAAATTTTCTACTCTTTAACAAACAAATGGAAAATAGATATTCTTGTTATTTCTTTTGAATGATTTATGGTTTTTAGTCTCGAGTATAAACAGGTGGCGTATGAGATAGACGAATTGGCCCTTGTAATACACTAGAAAACAGTACTTGGCAATTTAATAAAATAGAAGAGACAGACGGAAGTGATTATAATGAGACAAATGATAGCTACATGACTTGGCGCTTTGCAGTGATTTATTTGTCCCAATTTCACATCCACCAACATTATGTGAATAGGATGCTTCACTTAGTCTGGCTGTTACCTCCCCTGTTGAATAAAATGTTGATGTTATGTACTCAAATGTTTTTAGTAAACTATCATAAAGCAAATTAAATAAACCAAGCAATAATAATTTCAGCAAGTTGTAATCAAACCACTGATTTATTGCGTAAAGAAACACAACAAAAGATGACAGTTTTTCACGAAATGTAATTTAGGTTCGGTAAAGTGAAATATAACACACGTTTCTCTTCACGATCTGCATGTCGTGTTGTTTCCGGAGGAACTCAAATTAAAGCAACGAGTAGCTCCTTTTCCGATTTGATATCATTGAATTTACAACATTAAAGTATCATCATTCCACCGTGATTCCTTTTGCAGACTCCAGAGACAGGCATTTGAGAATATACTGGCAACACTGGTGTCCGTTAGTGCTCACTTCTTTATCGTAGGTGGAGCATAAGATACACCACTGGGCTCTGAAGAAGCCCCTCGCAAAAGCCAAAAGTCATTCTTGGCTTTATGACTATTTGTTAAGTCAACTTAATCGAATTAACACCAATTACAAACGCACATACACAGAAAATCTTTTGAGGGTTCAAGGAACTATAAACATACACAAGATCTTCGACCAGCAA
Organism: Erythroxylum tenue; assembly: GCA_027568955.1. Lineage (NCBI taxonomy): Eukaryota > Viridiplantae > Streptophyta > Magnoliopsida > Malpighiales > Erythroxylaceae > Erythroxylum > Erythroxylum tenue. Next base: position 18,429,232 of record JAOSBM010000008.1, read on the forward strand.
CCTGGCATAGCTTCCGTGATTTGGTTTTAGACAGAAATATTCACTAACCATCTACATGGAACCACATTTCCACATTTGAAGTCTGGCTATTTCTGATGGCGTTTTCTTTTTGATTGTAAATTTTTAATTTAATAAGATTTCCAGAAGCTGACAAGAAGTTTTACAACATCCTGTGCATAATCAAAGAGATCAATCAGTGAGGAATTCTAAATATACAGATAACTATATCAGAAGCAACTAAAAACTTTAGAAAGTTGTTACTCAGCTCAAAAAAGTACACCATATGGCCATAGAGGTTATAAAAGATACCTGAATCAGTGAGACTAGACCACCATGAAGTTACATGCCTGCTTTAACAGCATGAAGCTTCTTCTGTCTCTTGAGCCCATTCAAACTATTCAAATGAAACCCATTTGTCAAAGGTATTCCCTCAACAGATTTCAAGTCTTCTCCCTTAATCATGAATTCATTGTCCTCATCTGGTATGCTGAAATCAGCAGGATTCCTGTTCAGACTGCAGGTTTGAGTCACAGTACTGCTTTTATTGGCCCGAGCAAAACCACTATTATTCAATGGGTGTATCATGTGCTTTGCTGAATTGCCAGATGCTTGCATCTGCGTAGGAAATGCACTAGACTCCGATGTACCAAAAAAAACTGTTTGAAGGCTATGAGCTGGAACAGATCCACAGTTGGTGCCAAAACTACCACTTGGTGCAGATTTTCTTGGTCTGCCTTTACTCTGAGAAAGAAAGTCAGTTTTTCTCTTATGTTTTTCTTGAGAAAGATGAGAAATATATTCATTATCCGTCTTGAAGCTCTTATCGTGTTGAGGTGAAGCAGAAGATGCACCAACTGTAATTGACATTGCAGGAACCTGACCATGGGCACAATCTGCAAATTGGTTTCTACCATGGTAATTATATGGAATATATTTTATGGCATTAGGAGGTTTATAAACACCAGGTTCTTGCCCAGGAAACTGTTTAGGGCCATGGTCAGATTTTATGGTAGGTCTCTTCAACAATTCTGAGGATACATCCTTATCAACCTGAGCACTGGATCGTGCTCCTGCATCCACAAGGCTGAGCAAATGCATAGCAGGTATGGTTTCATTAGAATACAGGTCCAGTGAACCGACCAGCTTTTCATTGATCTCAATCTTACCATGCTTGCGAGGAAATAGGTAATCTGAATGAGTTCTTCTGAGAGTTTCAGAATCAACATTTTGCATTAGCTTTCCAATGTTGGTAGAACATTGAAGAAACTTTGGTTCAGGAGGCCAATTTGTTTTTTGCTGATACAAGCTGCCAGGCCCAGTGGTACAAGGGAGCATAGTCAAATTTGCTGATGGACCTCCAGACTTGGGAGGGATTCTATACACAAAGGGTATGTGATTTGGCAACATGGGTTGCCAAAGAGGATTTGCTTCTTCATTCTGATCTGGATTCCACTGACAGGTAACACATGGTCTCGAGCCATGCAAAATGTTATGAGAAAGCCTCTTTGTATTGACATTCCCAATCGATGCGGAATTTGGGCCATGAGATTGCCTTTGGGAACTTGAAACACAATTTTGGTCCACATTTGATGGATTCTCTTCATGATCTACCACCCGACCTGTAAGCAACCGAGCTTGTTCCAGTTGGTTCATATTCAGTAGGTTTCTATCAGCTTGAGAAAAATAATCAATTGACTTTAGTTTTGCCAATCCCGGACGATTCTCCCTCTTGATCGTTCGGTTTTTTCCATTCTTAGCCCTGGGATTACCTTTAGGAGCTACTTCTTGAGGAAAGAGATTCGTCCCTCCTTTCCCATATGCTTTACTGAAATCAATTGTCTGACCACAGATGGGGTAATCAGTTGTTGCTAACTGGCTGTTCTGGTACTCGGGATCAGGAAGACACCTCTCATACTGATTCTTTGCCATGAGCTCAACAATATCCATTGGAATGTCATCTAGAGCTCCCTGTTCAGGTACCTTATCAACCCTTTGGATATTTAAATGATCCTGATTTTCTGTTGTCTTTTTGTTGTTGTTCGGAGTAAAATAATCCTGGAAATTTAATGTTGATCAATTAGATACAAACAAGGCATGCTGACGTGCCTACTAAAGAATTATATTGAAACCTACTGAAAAAAGTTTTCCAACATGAGCAATCTGCAACTAGGACAAATGCATAATTCACTCTGTTGTGTTAATCAAAAAGTAATCCAACTTACACCAGCCAAGCCAGTGTAAGAACTGACAATGAGAATGCAATGGAAAAATAAGCTGATGATGATTTAAAAGAGGAGAGAGATAGAGATGTGACAACATGCAATCAAAATGTCATATAAAATCCATCTACCTCATTCAACTACCATGATGCATCCACACATGAATTATGCATCATATACCACAATTGAACTTAGCCACCGTTAAGAAGAAATGTAGAGCTATATGGTTATACCTTTTGTTGCATAAGAGAACAAGCGCCAATCTCAATCTGAGAGGAGAGGTTCTGCTTCTGGTTCAGGAAGGGTATTATGAAGTTAGGGTTGTTACTACTCAAGGGAACATCTAGTCCTTTCCTGATAGGTGCATTTGGTGCAGGCACAGAAGTAAAGCCAAATTTTGGACAATATTTGGTTTCTGCAGCCTTCCTCATAAGCTGATCCTCAGAAATGCCCTCATGCCAAACGAAAAAGGGATTGTTTCTGTTATCCACATGTGTAACATACTTTCTGCCATGTCCTTCTGTAGGAATGTAGCTGTTAAGAGAAAGTTCCAGTCCTCTTTCCTGAGATATGTCTTCAGCAGAAAAAAATGGAACACCAAAGGCTGCAGAGTGTATGATTCCTGTATCTTTTTTTCTCACAATACCTTCTCTGAAAATCCCACCAGTCCCGGCAGAAGTATTCTGATCATCAATTTTTGGCATCTTTCCTTTCTTCTTAGTTGAAAAACTTGGTTTTCTGTCCATTCTTTGTGCAGGCAAAGGGAAAAGATTCATTTCTCTGGCTGGCAATGCATCATTTGCCAGTTTTGACAAAGCGACATCAACAGCAGTACAGTTAGAATCATCCCCTAGTTCCTCTGCAGTTTCATTTGGCACGTGATCATCTGACAGTGGTAAGGATTTTTTTTTTTCACTGAATTTCAACTTTTTAATTTTCCTTTTACCTAAACTAGGACCCTTGTCAAGTCTTTGTTTGGTCATATGACGTTTCAAATCATTTTGCACTCCAGTTATGGCACAAACACCTGCCTGTAATTCAGACCCAACTACTTCTGAATCTCCTTTTAAAGTCCTAACTTCCTTTGCAACTCTGTTGGGAGAGCTTGTCTCCATTGTCACTGCAGGTTTCCAGTCTTCATCCTGATAAATTTTCCTTTTTCTGGTCTGATCCAAAACACTTTTGGCTTGTCCTTGGACGGTCAGCTGACCTTGGGTGACAGCAAAAACGTTAACTTTTTCAGATGCATCAGAGATGGCATTAAGTGCATCATTAGACAGATAATCTTTAGTAGTTCTAATGATATCATTGTCTCCATCCTCATTTTCAGTTAACAATTCAGTTAACAAGCGGACCTTTCTTGTTTTTCTACGAGGCAAACTGCTTGAATCCTCATGCTGGATATCTTTAAGATTGTTGCCAACCAGGATCTCAGCACTTTCAGATGAAGCATCATCATGCTCTTCTGATTGCAAAGAGGAACTTTGACATGCACAATCCATGTTACTGAGTGGCTCCTTACTGTTTCCAACATCCCTAGGTTTCTCAAAATTTTTAGCAGAACTTATAGCCACATAACCAAGGCCCCCATCAGACTCAGAATCAGCAACATCATGATGATGATAGAATGGTTTAGACAGACTGATTGATCCATCATATTTCCTCATGAAAGCAGCTGTCGTAAGAAATCAGAATATCTACAATTAAGTAGGGAAGAAGCACCGTAGTTTATTACTACAAGTATAACTTCAGGCCCATGCAGTTAAAAGGGTTACCAACTCTGATTGCATGATATGAATTAAAAGTTACCTAAGTCATCTGCATGACAAGTTTTCTCCATCATGCTGGAAGCAGCTTCTGCACCATAATCATGTCTATGAATTTCCTGATTCAGATTTATTTCTAGTTGCACATTGTCCCCTGGAAAAACGAATGTTTAATTAACCAAATACTTTTATATGTGGAGTATAATACTGCACCTTTGCTCGGATTGAATACGTACCCAATATGGGACTATTCGGAAGTTCAAGTTCCTTTTTTTTCTCCATAATGCATGCTGAAGGTTGATTCTTGATTGTGTTGGATAAATTATCAGTACTACCATCAACTTTTTTCCGTTCATCACCAATATTGTCTATCTTAGAAACATGATGAGATAAGCACATTGCAACATCAGCAGCAACCGGCACATTCGGACATATATTATCTACATTGAAGCTGTTGTGACAAGATTTGAGCACCTCACAGTCATTTGCAGTTCCTTCAGCATCAACCTCCCCCAGACAGTCATGGCAACGCCAAAATCTGAACTTTGGGACATATAAGGGAGGAAGTAAGCTCTTTTGCTCCTCAGACTTGTTATTGTCTTCATCAGAAGCAAATGGCCAACATAGCTTCCAGTCTCTTTTGCGAATTTGAGTTACATATCCACTGCATGCAAAATGAAAAAAAAAAACTTTAGAAGGCTAACTTTCAAGAAGTTGAAATTAATCACCATCTAGAAAAGGAAAAGGTCCTTGACGGAGTTACTTTTTGTAGCAATATTCCCAATGTTCAGTCTCAGTATTATCCATAGTCATTTGTTGTGACTCAGTTATTCAATATTAGAAATTTGTGTATACGTTGGATTTAAATTAATAAGAGGTACATATCATTGCTGAGGACGAAGGATAGAGAGGGTGGGTCATCTTTATCATCAACACTTACTGATTAGAACTTAGATACATAATGAAAGCATAGCACTTCTCCATGTGAGATGTAAGATTAGACAGATCACACAAAGAAGTATGAAGCTAGAAAATCAGACCATTTGTGAGCTCAAGTCATAACTACGAACAAGATGGTCAAGGCTCAGTTAAATACATAACTTAAATAAACACATACATCATTGCTGCTAAAATGTAAAATTAAATCAGATCAAGGCTTACCGTAAAGAAAAATGCTGACAATTTGTTGCATCATTCCTCTCATTTGATTTGATGAGATTTATAGATATAGAGTCAATCAAAAGGGGTGATTCAATGGATTTGGAGGCAGTAATGCTCTTGCTACTACGCCATTTCTCCCCAACCACCATGCTCCTATCCATGCTATCACTAATGCCAACAATGCTAAAACCATGTTAATTAGGTGCATACAAGCTTATCTTAAATGAAATCATGATGGTATATTAAGCTTCCCAATAGAGTTTTGAATAATAAAAAAGGGCTTGCATAGTGCTTTGTTCAAGTAAGATGTAGTGCTAGGCCAGCCAAGTAGACAGCAAATGTTAAAGGAATTTTGGAACATCATTCACAAGAAAGTACATGCATTAAAGGTAAGAAAGAATTCAAGCAACCAATACCACAATGTTAAAATGACGAATTGCCAATGTGCATAAAACTGAATCATAAGTTATAATCGCATTATGTCATTAATAATGATAAATAACATGATTGTGAAACATTCACCAAGCAAACCATTTAAATCAAACAACCATGCTAGGGTTTGTTTCCAATTAGAAGTCGAAAAACTATCATTTCTCAACAATAATCTCTTAAAGTGGCATCAATATTAAAGAACTGCCATATATGCAGATTTAACACATAAAATAACAATAAACAGAAGATAAATGCAAAATGAGGAAAGGGAATACCTAGAAACCCTAGGCTTCCACAGTAACAAACATAAGCCTGCAGGCAACAATTCATGATTCTCATGAAATACGATTAAAGATATGGAGAAATTCATTCATCCGAATGGCAAGCTAATTGAGCAAATAAAGCCAGTAAGACAAAGTATTGACTAGGGTTACTTAAAACTGACAGCGCTACACATAAGAAGGGAAGCTGTTAATCTCTCGATAAAAACAGCAGCAAGCACAAAACCCACTTCAAAATGACCTCCAAAAACTCCAGATAATCGTGAACGTTTCTCCATCAATGAAACATTTAGGGTTTCCTTGCCCCAAAGCCATGAATTGACGTCAATCACTGAATAGTCAACGTAGCTAATCACTACAGCCGAAAATTCAATACACCAAATGAAATCTGACATAAATATGAAGATTCTTACCTTAAGTAAAATCCAGATCGGAGAATACAAAGAAATGAGCAAAGTTGACGTACCAAAAACAGTGAAATGACCTAAAAACCTTGGATAAGCGAGCTGGAAACTGAGCTAAACACAAACAATCCAGCACCAAACCAACCACAGACGCAAATACCACCCAAATCAATAATTAAGAGAAGAAACAATACCTTAAGTCACTTGCACATCAAAAGCAGCGATCTTACGCGTGCAAGATCTAATTCTTCACGGCCAACCCAAAAAGTGGTATCATGAGAAACAGCGTTTGGAAGGCAAAGAGAAGCAGCAAGCAATCAGCAGAGATTTAGAGCTTGTTGGGTGGAATTCGAGTGCGAAGTCTGGAGAAACCCTAGAGAGGTTTTCGATTCTTGAGGAGTGAGAGAGAGGGGGTGGGAGAGGGAGAGAGAGGGAGAGTTTTTATCTTATGTCCTTGAAAGAAGGTCCTTTGTTTGTACTAATATGATATGCCCCCCATGCCATGTCATAACCCTCAGGCATTTACGACCATCCACCATTTTATATGTGCATATTTATGTTTATACGTGAGAGAGAGAAAGTGCGGGAAAGAGAAAGGGAGCCAACGGTAGGGGTCCCACGTGGCAGGGAGGTGCGCTTCTTATCACTATCCATTATGTGCTTTTCTTTTTCATAATACATAATAAAACCCTAGTTTCCAAATTTCATGGCTAAATGAGTAAAGTTACCATTTTCACTTTTACCCACCCCCACCCAACGCGTTGTTTTCACGCTATTTTGGTGTGTCGTAGTCAGGTCGTTTTGTGGCATGAAAGATGCCATTTCCACTTAAGTGGCTTATGATTGGTGAGTACAATGCACGGGTATTCTTTTAGAGTGGTTGACACTCTAAACACGTTGAAACCCTAAGGCTTTTTGTTTCTTTTTTATCTTTTAAATTGGTAGGTATTAGGCAATGAATATTATAACCCTAGGGTCATTGGTTATCTGTTGCATAGTTAACGTCTAACCCTAACCTGGCTCTATAACTGAGGTGGGTATGGCTACATCAGACATCAGTTGTCCTTTTGTGTCATTGTGTGAGAAAGAGTTAACTCTGTCAAAAATGATATAGAGGAGAACAAGAAAATACATTATGAATCCACAGTAAAAACAAAAAAGAAGCATTGTTTTCCGATTGGTAAGCATTAACCAACCAAAATGACTTATATTCACTTTATAATAAAACCATATTTGAATGCGATAGTAGACCATACAAGACATTGTTTCGTACGTACCAAAACGAAAACATACATCAGAAACGTATTAGCTTCGCCAGTAACCTATTTTACATCACTAGCTATCTATAATTTGTCTGTAGGTACAGCCAGTGCCGTATGTACAAGCACAATCTTTGTTTTATTTCAGCTAAAGAGCAATGATCACTCGTAAGGGCAAATGAATAGTTATATCGTGGCCATTTTCTTTTCTTTTTTATTGGAATTAAGTAACTATCTTATGCATACTAAGTACGTAGTATGTAGTAGGTCAACCAAAAGTAAGAAATACTCGTAAATTTGGTACGTACCTTATCATGGAAAACTAACATAAATTATCCGTAGTTGGCCTTCATAAGCAAGTATATGCATTATTATTCACATCATATGTCAGTGGAAAAAGTCCACATTTATTTAAAACATTCTCAATTCATCAAAATTTTGATGATTTTATCGCAGATTGTGTTGCCAAATAGTAATACATAGAGTTACCCGAATTTAAATTTAATGTATTGGTCGTCATTAGTTGTTCCACAAACTTCCATGAATGCACCATTTATTATGATTAATTTGTTTCATTTTATAAATGCAATTAAGGTTTTTTGAAAAATATTTTCCAAATAAGAAATTGATACTTCTCCATAATTCTTGTCGCCATATATATAAATTTTGTACGAAAACCACATTTCATAGAATTCAAGAGAAGTTATCCCAATGCAACTATGAGTTATGGACACGTAGAGTTTCGCTCTTCTTCTCTTTAGGTGGAGAGTAACATATATAATGACACCCCTCATTGCCTAACAGGCCATTTTCCCTTATGTTTTTGCTCTTTACTCCGTCAAAATCCATCGATTAACATTCAAATAAGCTGGTGACATTGAGCCTAAGCAAAGAGGTACACCGTATGGGTTTTGTAAAAGCCTGAGGACCCAGGAGTTGTATAACCAATCCTCCCGCCGGTAACATATATCTATGCAAATAAGTTATAATCAACCTCAACAAAAGGAAGGGAGTCATATTTCACATTTTTCTTACTAAAATGCTGTAATTATATATATGTGAAAGTCTATTCCGAAAGATATTTAGATTAAAATTATGTTTATCCAACTATTTTAATGTTTAATGAGATAAAAATGCTTAATACCATAAATAATAAGGTTTATGCATAGTGTTTTATGTCAAAAAATTTCAATCTTCCATACATTTGAGAGCACAGAGATTGAAGTTGTGTTAATAAATCAATGTCAATTTGTCTCCTGAGATGATAAATACAGATCAGCACCCATTACTATGTATAATTATTTAAATTCCAGTACAACTAGTATTGCTTAAATAAGCTGGGGTTGAATATCACAGACCTGTTTGATTAATTTTACAAAACCAATTAATAATTATTATAACTTACAAACTTAATGTCACTTGTACTTTTTGCTCGTTTTATCACTTCTTAGCGTATGTTTGAAATCATAAGAAACATGAGCTTGATCTTACATACATACATCCATCCTCCCACTGGGAGTGGAGTGGAGAGGGTGAGTGGTAATGTATGTAAATTTATATTAGCATATTTATCCTATTGATCATCTGGGTCAGTAAAACTAAAATCCATGTAGAATAACTGTTGGGTTTAGTTTGGTTGAAACGTGAAAGGGTTACCTCTCATTTCTTGACAAAGTAAAAAGGGGCCCTCGCTTCACATCATCTGTCATCATGCATAAAAAACATCCGCCAGATTCATCCAATTTTATTTTTTTTAGGAAACGGCCAGTGCATGCTGTGCTCGACAAACAGTAATCATGGACAAAGAAGATTCCTAACTGATGTTCATTAGTGCTTGCTTCTTGGGATGTTTCGGTACGCTAATTCTATTTGACAGGTAATAATTTAAAAGGTAACTATCGGGTAATCAAAAAGCTAGCAGTACAGTAGCACTGAAGACTAGATTTGGAATCAAAAGTCAGATCTTTTGCTGAACACTAGCTAGTAAGGCAATCACAAAGATACTCACAAAGAAAAAAGACTTGCTCAAAAGGCCAAAAAGTAAATTTCGATAAAAGTTACAATTGTGTCGATGAGTTTGATGTCGAAGACTTAATCCCCACACCACACCAAAACTTAATGCCGGGGTCGACGGTAATGTTGATAATGGCGGTGCTAGTACTAGTAGGCAGAGAGTAGCTGTCGTATTTGTGGTGTGACTGTGATGTTCAGTGAAGTAAGAAAGTCCTATTTTCAAGTTTTTTTTTTGTCCAAATAAGTTATACAGAGAAGTTGGCTTGGCCCAATAGCCACAAGTTCACATTCCTCCCTGTAGAATCAGATGTGGCTTTATTGGTACCTCCAAATTATATAAAGTCCTTGTTATTTCCAATCAACTCCTCAGCTGATGCCCAATTCATACAGTGCTTAATTTCATTAAATATAAATGAAACCCATATCCGTTCCTTGTTTTGGACACTTCGTTTAAACACACCTAAGTTTCCATATATGTTGCCTGTACCACCAACTGAGAGAGTACATGAAGAAAGATGCCCCCTTTCTAACAGCAATTTAATGAAGGGTTTCTCCAGATATTAGGCTAAGTATTTTTAAATCACGTATTCTAGGTGAACTAAAAGTGCTTCATTTTTAACCCATACAGTACACTGCATTTCTGTTATATTCTTTAAACTTTGAATTATTGGGATTTCCATAACAGAAGAATGATGACCCACTGCATAAGCATGCATTCTAAAACCCTACCAAGTTTTATCACTTGATTAGTATTTTGCAGTCAATTATTTTCCGTTAGTCAATACTAAATTATTAATGTATGCTGAAACTATATCTTTTTGATAAATAATTTCAGCATATGTCCTCTTTTCGTAATTTTTACTTGATCCAACTTATTCAAAGCATATTTGTTCAATTGACCTATAGGACTTGTATTGATTATGCTTGTGCTCGGCTCACATTCATATGAAACGTTTTAGTCGGATTGTTAAACTAAAAAGAGTTATCCGTTGTCTAAACAACTGAAATGAAAAACAGGAAAATAATGAGTCGTAGAAGCCGAAAAACAATCTGAGGTTTATATATTTCCAGGTCCTGATTATGGTAGTAAGGAAAAAGGGAAAGGAAGAAAGAAAGAGAGTTGAAGGAGAAAGTACTTGTTTTGGCATACAAACCCCACAAAAATCATGTGCACGTAGCAGTGTTGGTTACCAGAAAGCCTGCAAGCAGAACATTTGACTAGCTACTGTTTTCCCCATTCCGCACCAGTCACAGAACCTCTCTCTCTCTCTCTCTCTCTGTTTTCTTTTTTTTTTTTTTTTGAATCTTGGAATGCCCACTGCTCTCCTTCATTTCATGTCAAAGATTATCATAGTTACCATTTCATAATGGCTCGAGTAACAAAGCAATAGGTATATCGTAATGTAGTAAAGTTCAGACAATAACTAATGTTTAACAAAAGAGGTGGACCCTTATGCGAATACAAGCTTATTCATTCTGAAAGAAAAAAAGAAGAAGGAAAGAAAGAATTAGTTAGCTTAAGTGCATGGCATCACTTGACATCGTATGCCTTGCAGCAGGCGTTATGATTAAGATTGACCCGGTAATGTTAAATGGTTGTCTCTGCAGGTGTATATTGTTGCTTTTCCTTTAGCTAATTAATTAAACTTTGTCCCCTTTTCCTTCTAAGGCATCTATGGAATTTCTGACGTCACGTCTCAGAAGTGACCTTACATTATTACCCAAGTTGCTGGACTTTTATTTTAATACACGTACTCCCTGTCCCAACTCCCACGTTCCCAGCCTTTTTCTCTCTCTAATTTCTAATGATGTGCCCCATCCAACTTCTTTTCTGTTTATTTCTCTATTTCTTCGTCTTCCAAGCGCTCCTTTTCGTGCGTTTGTTCTGATTCGTATACAGAGTAATCATTCATTAAATTTAATCCTTTTCCTTAATGTCACAATAATACAAACCTTTCAAAATTGATCTTACTTATCTTTTTCTTATTAGTTAACATTATTAAAAATATTCACAAGTTTTTAGCGGACAAGTAGGCCTAACGACTTGAGTCAGCAGCTCTATCGTTGCTATTTAATTTGTAGATTTTAGAAAGGAAACAAAAGTTATTACATGTTAGCGTCGATGGCTGCTTAGTGATTGATAGAAATTCAATGGCGGTGATGATGCACATACTTTAATATCGTATTTATCTTATGATGGAATTCTTGCTGTTCATTATCAGGTTAATTTAGTAAAAATATGTTGTCGTTTTATTTAATTAGAAACTTCATTACATCTAATCACATGTTAGATTTACTCATTTGTTGTCGATTTGTGTAGGATGAAAAAAATAAATAAACTTATCATATTATTTATTTATTTATTTTTAAAAATCATTATTGAAAATATTTTTAAAAATGTCTTGTGGTATTATAAATAGCGAAAAGCATTTGTTTTTTTTACTAAGTTTCTATTAAGTTATTTTAGCATATTGTTATCAAAGTCAATTCAAAGCACTCATATAAGCTCTATTATATGTTTAATCGTTAACCACATATAATAATAACTTGCTCTATACCAACTCAATAAAAAATATATTTAAATATTTTAATACAAAAAAACTTTTTATTAACTTAGAACAATGTTATTCTGAAAAAAGTAAGGGTGCGTTTACTTTCTGAAAATTCTCTAGTTTTCTAGAAATTTTTTTTCATAAAATAGAAAATAATTAGAAAACA
>JAOSBM010000008.1:18443445-18454393 GCA_027568955.1 Erythroxylum tenue
ACCTGGGCCTGGGCCTAGAATAGCCGACCCGACCAAGTTCCGATCTTGCTTGTCACATAGGGTATTGCACATAAGGCCTAGAATTTGAACCATATCAAGATTGATACTAACAGTTGAATAGCAGGTGGTTGATAGTCTTAGTTTCTAGGTTGCACAAGGAGCAGCTTGTTGAATCTATCTTTGTATCCTTGATTTTATCTTTGGTTTTCAGTCTTTATTTTGCGGCTAACCAAAAAAAATTCTATGAAGTTGACATATAAAAGAGTTTTACAAAGTTGTTGCTTTTCGATTTAGCTTTTCACTTACTTGAAAAATATTTCGATTGGATAACTATAAAAAAAGTTGCACTCATATAAGTAATGTCTCCTCAAAATCATCACTTATAAGACACTACGATATAAAGAGCTTTAGGCAACAACATGTTTGCAACAATTTAAAAAATATTATTGTTAAAAAATAATATAACGCAATAGTTTTTAAAACTTTTTACATTGCCATTTCATAGATATCAGTTTCTTTCTCACATTTAATTTTTTTCGTACCGTAGTCAACAAGCACAAAAAATTTCAAGCAACAGCTCAACTAGTCTTGACTTAGAGAGTAATTACTTTTTTTTTTCTTTTTAGGCTTAAGGTTATTTGAGAAAAAGTACAGGGTAAAGCTCCATATAAGCCTCAAAAGAGTTAACTAATGTATTAATGTATAAAAGGATAGACAATTTAGCTCAAACTCAATTCTAAAACTTTATATCATTTTAATGCTTATATATGTCTTATTTATAATCTAAAAAAAGATAAAATTCGAGCTGTAGAAATTCAAAATTAAAGAAGAAATTGACATTTAAAACAAAGAATTTTATGACATTGCAGTAAAAAGAGCTTTAAGCAGCAGAAAAAAGCATAATTGTAAGTACAATTATTGTTACTTTTTTTTAATCAAGATAACATACTGTTAAATAAAGTGGTGCTGCCACAAATACAAGGCAACAAAATAAATAATGTTGCTTTAAGTTTTGACTAATGCAACACAAAAGTTTCGAATTATAATAACAATGTTGAATAGATATTACAACAATTTAAATCTTTATAAGGCAATAAAGTGATTTTTTTAGACCTCAACTTGTAATAACAAAAGCAATAATTTATTTTTTTGTTATTGATAATATGTTAATGTAAAGGCAAATACTAATATATGTCTTAATTGCGTATATACTATCAAATATAAACAATCGAAAAGCTGCATTTATATATGCTATATAGTCCATAAGAACTTGTATCTTTAACATATTAAAAATACAAAAGCAAAAAACCACTTGGTAAAATATTCACCTACATTATCTTCCTCTATTTCATATAGAATATAAGTGAATTAATCTAAATAATAAAAAAAAACCAATATGTATCGACACTCCAAAATTCTTCACCAAGTATCTCCTTATCACTCATAATCATCACCTTCCTAAAAAAAAGAAGAAGATTAGAATTGTAAAACTATTATGCTCATAAATAGGTTAATATATTTAAAGAATGAAATACTAACTACTTTATGGTGACCTCAATTTAATCAAGACAAGCAATATAGTCCAAAAACTAACAACAAAATGATTCAATTCTTTTTATGAACAAATTCAGAAACCATGAACATAATTAATTAATCTCAATAAAAAAATAAAAAGATGATGGACAACAAAAGTGAATTAAGAAAATTTGTCACAAGATATTCTTCATGTTGATATCTATGGTTTGGAGGAATATAATATTCCTTTCTTGATTGACTAGGTGCAATCAATTTATAAAGCTTGTCTATGTTAGTAGCGTTAGCTTGCCTGAGTTGAGATTGAATAAGGAAGAACATTTGTTTCATCATTTCTTCTCTATCAGCTTTATCTTATTCTAGTTGCCTAAAGCAATATGTAAGGATATGAAACACACCAAAAAATAGCAGAAACCATAATTACAAGTTAATCAAAAGTGGGAGATCAAGAAGAATATCCAGGAATTCCATCATTCTAGATCAAGGAGTAATTAGAGTTTTCTTCTTTTTCTTTAGTTCTTTCATGCTTCTTGAGTTGTATTCTAAGTTATAAGATGTTAAACATGTTCATAAAGTTCTAAATTTCATATTGGGATATATTCTGGAATTATTACGTGACTTTAATTATTGTTTATTTCAATACATATTGAATGTTTGTGATAAGTTTTTATACTTAAACTTAGCAACAAATCGAGAAAGTGAGTCAAAGTAATCAGTGTTAGATTGTGCAACGAGAGTTGGCATTTTAATAAACCTGTAATTATCAAATTATTTGAAGAGAGATCTTCTTTGAGAAATTAATTTTCTATTAGATAGCTTTAGATCTAATTGAAAACATTAGGGAGATTTTTGTGAATCGAGAGATTGTTGTTAAGTCAAGAAGACTTCACTTCTTCTATTAATTTTGATGAAAGTCAAATAATAATAATCATAGAAGTGTGTAAACTGTTTTTGATGAATTTGTTAAGTGCGCAGATAAATGTAAGTAGCACAAATCATCAAATCAAGATGATACGCTAGTAAAAGTTGATAAGACAAAGTGCGGAGTGCTCAGTCTAAGACACCAGACGAAGCATATGAATTCATGCAAGACGATGGAAATTAAAGAATGTACGAGAACGTCAGTTAGTTGGAGTTAGTTACAGAACTAGACTAATAACAGTTTTTAGAAGATTCGACAAGCAGAATTCTTAAGAAGACTGTTGAAAATTTAGGCTATAAATAGTAGGTATAGTCGTAAACAAAAACAACTTTTTATTTTTACGATACAATACAAAGAGAGAAAAGAATTCTGATTGTAAAAGCACAAGTGAGAAAAAGAGAGCAAATACATCTATAACATGAAGCTCAAACAATATCTTTTCTAGTGAAAAGAAATGCTAGAGGCTGAAGAGGATAAAAAAGTAGATAAAGAATACTTTGTGAAAGAGACCTGAAGAGGTTCTGGAAGTGTAGAAATAATACTTGTAACGTTAAAAGTTATAGTGAAAATCTCATAAAGAACTCTGAGGACTGGACGTAGCCCAAGGTTAAGAGTGAATCGGGATAAATCGCGTCATATTCTCTAACTCTTATCTTCTTAATTTTCTTGTTGTTAGAAGAATAGATACTGATTTTCGCTATTACAATACTCGCAAAATAAGTGAATTGTTTTGTAATCATCTGAATTTGTCAAGAAAATTAAGAAGCTTTTAAAGATTAATATCTTAAACGATTTGGCACAATTCAACCCCCCATCTTGTTTATTTTATATATTATACATGATTTCTATATTAACAAGTGATTTACTTCAGTTAGTATTAGAGCTTGGGTTCCAAGAAACACTGTTACAAAGTGAGGGCAAAGATCCATGGCTGAATCGCATGTTTTTATAGCCGAAGGTGCCTCAGTCTCAAGTCCTCCTGCATTCAATGGTGAAGACTATCATTATTGGAAGGACATGATGCAGCTCTTCATAGAATCCACACATATTGATTTTTGGGATATCATTGAAAATGGACCATATATTACAACATACAATGAAGGAGATATCATCTCTCGTGACCAATGGACGGTTGATCAGAAAGCTCGCTTTCAATTAAATTCAAAGGCCAAGTTCTTCTTAAGTTGTGCTCTAAACAGAAGTGAATATGATAAGTTTCATGGATGCGAATCTGCAAAGGAAATGTGGAATACATTAGTCATTACACATGAAGGCACAAACCAAGTGAAAGAATCAAAGATTATTATTCTTGTTCATCAGTATCATCTATTCAAGATGAAAGATGATGAGACTATTGATTAGATGTTTGGACGATTCCAAACAATTATCAATGGACTTAAAGCTCTGGGGAGAATCTACAAAAGTCAAGATCATGTCAGAAAAATTCTCAGAAGTCTTCCAAAAAGATGGAGACCCAAAGTAACAATAATACAAGAGGCCAAGGATTTAAGCAAGCTGAAGCTAGACGAATTGCTTGGTTCATTGGAAATCCATGAAGTAGAGCTTGAAGCAGAAGGCAAAGCCAGAAGGGATAAATCTATTGCATTGAAGGCTGGTCAGAAGAATCAAAGGATGCAGAAAAATAGAAGCACATCTTCAAAAGCTTTAAAGATTGAAGAAATCAAGAATGATGATCTTAGTGAATCTGATCAAGACTCAAGTGAAGATGAAGATGAACTATCCTTCATTTCAAAAAAGATTAGAAGGATGTGGAAAAAGAAATCAAGAGGAAATAAAGACTTCTCTTTTAAAAAGAATAGCAAAGACGATTTGAAGAATGACAAAAGTTCTATCGTCTACTATGAGTGTAATAAACCAGGACATTGCAAGTCTGAATGTCCGTTGCTCAAAAGAAAACAGAACAAAATTCAAGAAACAAAAAGAGCATGATGGCAACATGGCAAGATCTGGATTCGTCTAAATCTGAATTCGACTCAGAATCATCAGAACAAGTAAATATTTGCTTAGTAGCCGAAGGGGAATGCGATGATGAGGTAATTTCTAACTTTGATGATCTTCAGGATTCTTATTTAGAATTGTTAGAAGATTCACATATTATTTTAAGACAATATAGGTTATTAAAAAAAATTGTTGAAAATGTGAAGAACACAAAACTCTTAGAAAAAGAAAACGTCTGCCTCAAGAAACAAGTAGACGATATGAAAAAGAAAGTAACTGTAGAAAGATCAAAGGAAATTAATCAACTGAAACAAAGGATTAATAGTCTTTCAACAGATTTATCGAAATTTACAAAAAGTACAAAAAGGATGAATGATATGATTGGAAGTTATAGACATCTAAATGATAAAAGTGGTTTAGGCTTTAAGGATAGAGATATTATTCATAATAGTAATGTTCGTTATAATAGGAATTTTGTTCCTCAAAGAAGGAAAAAGAAACAATATTCTTATTATTATTCAAAGAATAATTGTAAGACTAATCTTAAAGGACCCAAGAAAATATGGGTACCTAAGAAGGAGATAATACATATTGCAGATCTCTTTTCTCGGAAGAAGCAACCACCACCAATGGTACTTGGACAGTGGCTGCTCGCGACATATAACTGGAAGAAGGTCTAAGTTCCTAGACCTCCAACATAAGCAAGGAGGATTAGTAACTTTCGGAGACAACCAGCAGGGCAAAATAGTTGGGATCAGTAAAATTGGTAAAGATTCCTTTTCATCTATTGATAATGTTCTGCTAGTTGAAGGCTTAAAGCATAATCTGATTAGTATAACTCAATTATGTGATTCTGGTTTTGAAGTATCTTTTAATCAAAATTCTTGTTTAGAAAAAACAAAGACGATTCCATATTCTTTTCCAGCAAGAGACGAAACAATCTTTATAAAATTACCTTAGACTGTTGGCCCCCGAAATTTTTTTGGTTGAATTAAGCATGATTTAAATGAATTATGAGGTTTGATGGATTAATTTTGGAACTAATTAGTTATGTCAAGGTTAGTAGGATTTTTATGGCATAGGTTAATTTGATTAAATGATTAAATGTAGTAAGAAGGCATGAGGGGCAATCTTGGTAGATCACTTAAGCCTTTAAGACATAAGGCATAGTGGAAGGGAAAAAGGGTCTTCTTACAATTATTGAGAGTATAAATTAGAAGAAGAAGAATTGTGAGTGAAGGAGAGAATAAGAGAGTGTCATGGGAATAGAGAGAAGAAGGGAGAAAAATTAGGGTTTTGTAGATTTTTGAAGAATTTGAAGACATTGAAGCTAAATCAAGTAAATAGGAGCTTTAACCCTTTTAGATTGTTGGATGAACCTTGTTTATTGATAGTTAGAAGTGAGAATAGAGTTAATAAGTGTGTAAAGTTGTTGTTGAATGGTGTATGAAAAATGTTTTAATCTTTTGGTTGATGAACAAAGACAGCTTATGAATTGGTTTGTGAATGATATTGGGTCGAAATGGAGTTGAAAATGAAGTAGGAATGATGGTTTAGGGTTAAGATTTGTTAGATAGATGAGGAATGTCAAAAAATATGTCTTCGGTGTTAGTTTCTGGAAAAGTTCGCCGCGGCAAACTTCTTCGCTACGGCGAACTCCAGCAACTTCGCCCTGGCGAACTTCTGGTTCCGCCGCGGCGAACTCCATTTTTCTACACAGACATGTTTTGATATTTTAGGCATAACTTTTGATGTAGATGTCCTAATTGAGTGATTTTCGATTTGGTGTAAACTAAAGACATAGGGATACAAATGGTATGAAGGAGTAAAGTCCAAATCAAGTCTGTAAAGACATCAATATTTGAAGGGATGTTGAACATAGAATGTTGTGTTAGTATTGGAACAAACCAAAAATAATTGGGGCATAAATTTTAGAGTACTGAACCAAATTGAATGATTTTGGAGTCATTAGAAACTTAAGTCAATGAGAAATATTTTTCTAGAAGAAAGTGTTAACAAATTTGGTCATTTATCTGATCCAACTGATCATGGAAAATTGAACCGAAGGTTTAGATT
The DNA here is from genome assembly GCA_027568955.1 of Erythroxylum tenue. Classification (NCBI taxonomy): domain Eukaryota; kingdom Viridiplantae; phylum Streptophyta; class Magnoliopsida; order Malpighiales; family Erythroxylaceae; genus Erythroxylum; species Erythroxylum tenue. The sequence continues at coordinate 18,449,936 of JAOSBM010000008.1, forward strand.
TTTAAAATTTTGAGTATTAAGAATTTATCTTAGTGCATATGCTTTATGGGTTCTCAAATTTGAATTCCAATTGAATGGAAATTTTGACTATTATTAAAGGAAATCAAGGAAGGCAACAGGAGCAAGGGGTGAGGCACCTTTGAGCAAGTTTATAAGCAAGAAAATTAAGGTGGGTTTCATGTTTATAATTGAATAATGAGCCATTAAAGTTTTTCCAAATCAAGAGAACAAAATGATTTCAATTACTTCATAAATGTGCATATATTGCTTTTAAATGATTTAAAGAATTTGTTTATGTGTGTATATGCTTAATTGATTGGATTCGAATTGTTGTGAATGTGGAAAAATGCATTGTGATGTATAATCAAGTTATGCCATTGAAACTTTTCATGGCATTTTGTATGAATGAAAAGTATGAAAGTATGATAAAATGATTTGAGCATAAATTTGCTTGTGATTGGGCAAGAGAGGAACGTTTCGTTAGTCACGTGCACGTTGACATATAGCCTTCTCCCGACTGCCCGCTTGAGGCCACGAGATCCTGAGAAATCGGACTGCTTTTGTTCACGGTATAAACTTTGGTTTATCCGTTTTTTTCCACGGAACTCTCGAGCCATTTGTTTGTGCATTGCATCTATGTATAGTCATGAATGGTGCATAATTGAGTATTGTGTGATGATATTTTAACTATGAGTTTCGAGTTAGAATTTTGAATTCGACTGAGAATTTGAGAATGAAGCGTTTTACGAATTCATTATGATTTTTATACGAAAAATGAACATTTTAACGGTTTTGCTTATTCTTCTTTATAAACTTGTTACCCACGAGCTTTAAGCTCACCCCCACTCTCCTTCCCTTATTCAGGTAATGAGGAAGAGATCGAGTGATCAATAGTATAAGGATATTACTACAAAATCTGCATATCTAGGAATTTAAGTTATTTATGTAAAATACAAGGATTAGTCACTTTTCAAGGAGTATTAGTTCATGTAACTTTTGTATTTTTGAGATTTTGGATTATTGTTGTATTGTGGCTTGGAATGCCATTAGAGCTTGTAAAATTCTATTCTTTTGATGTTAATGAATTATGTATGGATGATGTTGAGCGGAAATATAGATTTGCATATGGATAAGGTTGAATTGAAATTAAAGTATGCTTGAGGAAGTTATCGATTTGAGATGATAAATCTTGAATACGAATTATTGTTATTTTTTATATATAGTATGTGTTATGGAAAAGGAATATAGAAATGGTACGAGACCTTAAGCTTCATGATTTCTTTGGATTACGCCTAAGTTTTATGGTTCAAGGGTTGGACTCCGAAAACGGGGTCCAACATAGACGATTTAAAAAGTCAAAATATTTCATGTCATATTTCAAAAGATGATGAAAAACTGATTTGGCACAAAAAGCTAGGCCATGTTAGTTTTAAACATATTTCCAAGTTAGTTAGACATGATTTGGTAAGAGGTTTACCAAAGATTAGTTTTAACAAAGATTTCTTTTGTGAATGTTGTCAAAAAGGAAAATAAGTTAAAACATCCTTTTCGTCTAAGAACAGTGTAACTTTATCTAGTCCTCTAGATCTGTTACATATAGATTTGTTTGGTCAAACTAGAACACCAAGTCTAGGTGGAAAGAAGTATGGTCTCGTAATTGTTGATGACTTCACTGGATTTTGCTGGATATTGTTTTTATCACATAAAGATGAATCTTTTAAATGTTTTTAAAGTTTTAACCAAAAAGTTACAAAATAAAAAAGGAATGTCTATTGCTGGAATTAGGAGTGATCATGGTGGAGAATTTGAAAATGAAAAATTCAAAAATGTTTTGTGAAGAGAATGGAATTTTCCATAATTTCTCTACTCCTAGAACTCCTCAACAAAATGGAGTTATAGAAAGAAAGAACAGGACGATTCAGGAAATGGCAAGGACTATGCCATGTGAAATGAATCTTCTTAAGTATTTCTGGGCAGAAGCTATAAATATAGCTTGTTATATTCAAAATAGAGTATTTTTGCGACCTATGTTAAATAAAACTCCATATGAGTTATGGAAGGGAAGAAAGCCGAATATTTTTGACTTTCACCCTTTTGGTTGCAAATGCACTATTTTGAATACAAAAGAAAAATTGGACAAGTTTGATTCTAAGACCAATTCAAGAATTTTTCTAGGTTATTCAATTACTTCTAAAGCTTATAGAGTTTATAATCTTGTTTCTAAATCTGTTGAAGAGTTTATGTATGTGAAATTTGATGATGACTCTCATCTAGATAGAAGAGATGATTGTGATGATGAAACTCTATCTACCACTTTAGTTAATAACCCAAACGATTCACCATCAGACGATCCACCTGATAAGGTAGAAGATATTTTTGAAAATATTAGCTTAAGGAAAGACTGGAGATATGAATCATCTCACCCAGAAAACCTGATTATAGGAGAAACTTTAGAAGGAGTGAGAACTAGATCTAAATTTAGAAGAGAGGCAAATGTAACATTTGTTTCTAAATTAGAACCTAAGAAAATTGATGAAGCTCTTCAATACAAAGCTTGGATTTTAGCAATGCCAGAGGAGTTAAATCAATTTACTAAGAATAAAGTTTGGTCTCTAGTTCTTAAACCTTCCAATAAGTCTATTATAGGAACCAGATGGGTATTCAAAAATAAAACTAGATTAATCAGGAAAAGTAAGCCGTAACAAAGCTAGATTAGTAGCTCAAGGCTATAATCAACAAGAAGGAATAGACTATAATGAAACATATGCGCCTATAGCTAGACTAGAAGCTATTAGGATTTTACTTGCATATGTGAGATCCTATATCGGTTGGAGAGGGGAACAAAGTACACCTTATAAGGGTACGAATACCTCGTGTCTATCAGGGTTGGGTTGACACCTAGTATCACCACTCACTCATCCAGATATTTTCCTCTTTTGACCTAGCCATCAAGGTTTTGTTCCTCCCGCACACTCGCTTGGGAGAACGCGTCTTTCAGTGTTGGGTTGACACCTAGTATCACCACCCACTCATCCAGATATTGTTCTCTTTTGGCCAAGCCATCAAGGTTTTGTTCCTCCCTCACACACGCTTGGGAGAACACATCTTTCAGGGTTGGGTTAACACCTAGTATCACCACCCACTCATCTAGATATTGTCCTCTTTTGGCCTAGCCATTAAGGTTTTGTTCCTCTCGTGGGTACTAGGTGCCAACCCTTGGGTGATGGACTAGACTGATACTAGGTATCAGGGCCGGCCTCACCACTAAAGACATATTCTCCCGAGCAAGTGTGCGGGAGGAACAAAATCTTGATGGCTAGGCCTAAAGCGGACAATATCTGTAAGCGGATGATCTAGGCTGTCATAGAGGTATCAGAGCCGGTACTTGAACCGTTGTGCCAACTAGGCTAGACCCCAAAGAGGGCTAGGTCTTAAAGGGAGGTGGAGAGTATGAGATCCCACATCGGTTGGAGAGGGGAACGAAGTACGCCTTATAAGGATACGGATACCTCTCCCTTACAAACGTGTTTTTCATGGCCTAATGCACCGGATCCCATCAAAACTCAGAGGTTAAATGTGCTTGGGTGAGAGTAGTTCTAAGATGGGTGACCTCCTGAGAAGGCCTCGGGAAAGCGAAACCGTGAGGGCTTGGCTAGGCCAAGGCGCAAAGTGGACAATATCTGTAAGCGGGTGATCTAGGTTGTCACAGTGGTATCAGAGCTGGTACCCGAACCGTTGTGCCAGGTAGACTGGACCCCAAAGAGGGATCGGCCTTAAGGGAGGTGGAGAGTGTGAGATCCCACATCAATTGGAGAGGAACGAAGTACGCATTATAAGGGTACGAATACCTCTCCCTTACAAATGCGTTTTTCATGGCCTAATGCACCAGATCCCATCGGAACTCTGAGGTTAAATGTGCTTGGGTGAGAGTAGTTCTAGAATGGGTGACCTCCTGGGAAGGCCTTGGGAAAAGCAAAACTGGGAGGGCTTGACTAAGTCAAGGCCCAAAGCGGATAATATCTGTGAGCGGGTGATCTGGGCTATTACAAGTGGTATTAGAGCCGGTACCTGAACCGTTGTGCCAGTTAGGCTGGGCCCTAAAGGAGGTGGAGAGTGTGAGATCCCACATCGGTTGGAGAGGGGAATGAAGTACGCCTTATAAGGGTCGAATACCTCTCCCTTATAGACACGTTTTTCATGGCCTAATGCACCAGATCCCATCGAAACTTTGAGGTTAAATGTGCTTGGGTGAGAGTAGTTCTACGATGGGTGACCTCTTGGGAAGGTCTTAGGAAAAACAAAATCGTGAGGGCTTAGCTGGGTGATCGCGGCTCTGTCGTTCGATTAAGAAATCGACCTTGGAAACCTGTCAAAATAAATAAAATCCAAGATTGCAGCAAGCTGAACCTCGGGTCGTCTCTCTCGATGGAACCGTATGGAAATTGATTTGAAAATTAG
>JAOSBM010000008.1:18465072-18476481 GCA_027568955.1 Erythroxylum tenue
TCATGTGCACAAATTTCACTGGTTACTAGTACCAGTATGCATGGACAGTCCTAAGTCATTCCGATCCATCACATCCTATGTCAAATTTACTATTTTACCCTTCCAGTAGGGGGTGGGATGTTACAACTTAAGAGAGATAAACCTTAGGGGTGGTACAGGAGAAAGATGAGGAAGAATAGGAAGACAAGGAGGGGGTAGTTTTAGTGTGAGATATGAAAAAGGGTATAAAGAAAGGGTGGATAACAACCTAAGTAGCATTAAGATGACTGTACCACCTTTTGTACAAACAAAAGATCTAAATGTTTACTTAGAGCGTGAGAAGCATATAAAGTTAGTATTTAATCGTTACGAATTTTTAAAAGAGAAAAAAGGTTAAAAATGATTAGTGCAAAGTTTAGTGAGTACGTTGTGAATTGGTGGGATCAACAAATTCTTACTAAGAGGAAGAACTGAGAACCACCTACTAGAACATGGAAGCAGATGAAGATGGTGATGAGGAAACATTTTATACCAAGTTCCTACTATAAGGATCTCTACTAATGATTATAAACATTGTCACAATATTCTAAGAGTGTGGAGGAGTATTATAATGAGATGAAGAAGGTTGCCATAGCTAGGAAAAATATAAAGGAAGATCATAAAGCAACAATAGCTTAACTTATCTATCTATTGAACTTAAAATTTGTCAATATCACGGAGTTCCACTATTATGTGTAGGTAGAGGATGCAATGCACATGGCCATGAAGGTAAAGAGGTAGATTAAAAGGAGGCATCTTAACCATTTTGATGTAGGTTCTTAATTATAGAGAAAACCAAGGAGTAAAGAGGAAGACAAAGCTCTGAAGCCAAAACATAAAGTAAATTAAAACTGCAAATACTAAGTACAAAGAAAGCTAAAATTGATTACTCTTTAACAACTATGAAAGGCCCAGTGATAGCAGTTGTTTCGTGCTCATATGAAGGATATGAAGAGTGCTTGAGTTGGGTTCCCAAAAGACACCTCAAGATGGATGATCTGGTCTAAAACTAGTCTAATGTATGTAAACAGTTCAAAACAATCATAAATGACCATTAACTGATGGCTAAAGTTTGTAATTTCTCTCCATTTTGTTCGAAAATAGTTTAGTAAGTTACAATTGCTTTCTTTCATGAGAGATTCCAAAATACCCACTATCACAACTTTATTATGCAAACCATATTTCTAATCAAAAGTTTCTTGTTAGTAGCATTTTCCCATCTAACATTCTAAGCTAAGATATTGATGAGGTTGGCTCCATAGATGGAGTCTTCTTCTTCCTACTTGATCTTCTCCTAATAAAAGTTTCAAAATCTTACTTGGAATTCTCCTATTGCTCTTTATTTTCACTAGGGGTTTCAGATGAAATGCCTTCATGATTTGCATACTTTAGTCTCCTTTTTATGTATTTTGTGATTTTTGATCCATCAACTCTCTTATCTCCTGCCTTTGGAGGAGTGTTAGTGTTATTATCTATCTTGTTATTTTCTACTCTGGCTATCACTTCCTCATTAGTAGGAAGGTTGCTTTCCTTACCTAAATTAATAGAATTGGCAATTGAGGAGCAATATTGTGCTCTATGAGTTCTCGGTAATTACTTATTGTAAAAGACCTTCTAGTAGGTCTCCAAATTTTCTTATTTGCAAGTTATGGTTTCCATATGTAAGAAACTTTTAATTAATCCTCCATTGTTTCCATTTTTTCATTCAATCTGATGAATGGAATCACCTTAGGCAAATCAGTCATAGAAGTAATTAATATGCAAATCCTTGCAAAATTTATTCTTCTAATCTCAGTAGTGGCTTGATCCATGGAGATTGTTGGACCCCGTTTCCGGAGCCCAACTATTCGGAGTCATACTTGCATGAGTGTGTTCCCTTGTAGGGTTATTTCATAATCCCTCATTAGCCATCATCAGTTACACTTCCTTCTCATAACATCCCAATGATTTCCTCACAATATGTTCAAAGGTGTGCCCGCATAGATCAGTTACCATACTTGAAATCATTTCTCCTATTAGTGAACAGAATTTGGAAATCTTCAAACCAGAATTTCAATTTGAATTCTCCAAAGAAATTGTAGCTCTAAGTCTCTAGTTTGTTTTGAAGCAAGAATCATCTCAATCGGAGCTCTATAGCTCAAGATATACATAAAAAGCTAAAGTGTGTACATACCCCAATCATGCTCTCCCAACCGACCCCTCACTTTCTCTCCATCAAAATTATTTATAACAATTCCAAAAGATACAAATTTTCATGGACAGAGAGTAAAAGATGATAGGAATCCATTTCTTTAAGAATCATTTCATTTGGAGGTCGGATGAGGAAGTTATACCCGAAAGAATCGAACATGTTTATACCTTCAATCAATTTGTATCTACCTTGGCGCAATTGCCATAACTTTCAATAGAAATGTCGTATTGAGTTCATTTTTAGACTATTTGAAAGAATACATCTAGATCTACAACTTTTGTGAAGACTACAAGGTAATATTATGCCTCTAAAAGGGTCAAAAATTGTAATTTTCTAAAGCTATCTCGTAAAATGGACATTGTCAGGATTGAGAGCCATTTTTGACCTGAGAAGGTCCGTTTAACGGACATTGGTGAGGCTGGGGGTCATTTTTGACCTGAGAAGGTCTGTTAAACGGACCTAATGTCCATTTAACAGACATAGGGGTTCCCCAAACCCCTCCAAATCCTCTTCAATGCTTCTTACTTCCAATCTAACATTATATTCACTTATAATCTCCCCAAATTCAACTCTTCTAGTGCAAAATCACTTCATAACAACTCAAATACCAAATTTATCTCATAAAAATCTCAATTCTCAACCCATTTAATTCATCAAAACCACTATTTCCCATCATTCTCCATAGTTGCCCTACATAACTATCCTATGCATTATCACAACTTGTAATGATAATAACTTTCCACTACAATATCTAAAACTTACAAACTTTATATCGTTGGAAAGATAGAAAGATCATCTACAACTTCTCAGAAAACAATTTTTACCAATTCTGCCTAGATCATTCCAGATTTTTCCTTGAATTCAGAACACAATTCCTACCTTTATGAAAATTTGAAAATAGCAATGTAGGAACTTGAAAAGCCATAAACAAACATAATGCATATGTATTTCATTTGCATCAAAATAAGAGTTTTACAACGCTTTAGTGGGTATTTCGAGCCACCTAACAACACAATTCAAAATAAAAACTTTGCAAAAACAATAATTTCTCAAGATGCAACTAAAGCCTTGTTTTCCAAAATCTAACTTCAGAAGAACAAAAAGTGCAAAATGGAGTGATGCCTTGACACCCGACTCGATCACTCGATATCTTGCTCCTTGCCTATGGATGGGAAGGAGTGGGGGTGAGCTTAACGCTCTTGGGTAACACTTTTAAAACCGGTAATAAGCAAAAAACCATTGAAAACCTTCATGATCATAGCAATTTCTCACAAAAATCTATAAAACATATATTTCTTAACTTGTCAAACCAATTCACAATTCACATAAGTCAAGCATTCATCAAACTTGTCAACACATGAAAACACATAAGCATGTCATAATGGTTTGGGCAGATCCTTTAACATGACGAACTACACAATTTCACATAATGGTCTTGTATAGTTGTAAACTTGAGGGAGTCCATAAAGGAGCTCCATGCCACTAGCAGGCAGGTGGAAAAGCCTTAACTTGGTCAACGTGCACGTGACAATTCTTGGATGGACTACACCAAAACCACATAACATGTAATTCATAATCTGAAAATATTTTGCCCATATGGCTCGTTTTTGAAAACTTGTCTTTCATGAACATGAGATATTTCACAATTTAACAACCACATTCCTATACCAAGCATAAATGCCATTTTTCAACTCAATCAAAAGCAACAAATACAACCATTGTGAAGCAATTTGAATTCATTTTGAAAATTCACAGACAACAACATATGGCAAATTCTCAATCATTTAAAGAACAATAAATGCTCAAGTATGAGGTAGTTGGAAAAATCATTAATTCCATTTATTTGAAGAACATTTATAGCTTATTAACTCAAGTATAAAAATGTAACCCATCTTAGTTTCCTTTCTTGAAAACTTGCTCAAGGATGTCTCTCCTCTTGCCTCTCTTGATTTTCTTCAACATTGACAAAAATCTCAAATCAATAGAATTCAAATTGGAAAACCCAAAGAACCAAATGCATGAAATTGATCCTAGAATACTTATACCCATCTCTTTGAACCAAAAACCTCTCAAAACTCCAAAAGATTAAAATCAACTTACCTTGAATCTCCACCAAACAATGAGCTTCTTAGCTCTAATTGAAGCTCTAATCTTCCTCTTTCTTTTTCCTTCTTAAACAACTTCAAAAATCACTCTTGAAGGCTAAGAAAAATCAAAACCAAGGTTGCTCTTCTTTCCTTCCCCTCTTTTCTCCTCATACGACACTCTCTCCCTCTTCTCTCTCTATTTTCATTTTTTTTTCTTCTTCTAATTGAAAGGCACTCAATTTTCTTCCCTTTTAAACCGTTAATGATTGCACAAAGTCCAGTTTTCCCTTACTTCAATGCCTTAAGAATTTACCACTTAAGTGATCTTCCCACAATACCCTTTATGCAACTTATCACTTTAACTTTAATTCAATTCACCTATGTCACATAATCTCATTAACATTAGCATGCTAATTAACTCCAACATACATTAATCTAGCAAGACCCCAAAATTAATCTAATCATGCTTAATCAAATAAAAAAAATTCAGGGGCCAACAAATACTGATCTATTTCACTTATCATCAACCTCTCCAATCAATTTTGGCCTTCAACCCTTTTTAGGCATTAATCATCACAATGCAAGAGCTAACAACTCTTTCTGTCATCTAACTCCTCATACAACATTTTAGCGAAATCACTATGATAATGATGGTGATGCTTAAAATCAAATAGAACTATACATTGATCTCATGTTCCTATGAACTCCAAACTAAAGCTTTAAGCATATCTTCAACAGTTAAGATCGTCGACAATTTAAACATTCAGTCACTTGATTCTACATTCTTAGCCACTAAATGATGTTGCAGCGTATTCCTACTAGGATATATAGCTTAAGTTACCACTTGTACTTTTCTAGCAATCTCTTTGCTCTATCATCTTTATCGATTACACATACTTCTTATTTCAATTTCAAAGTATCATTCTTCCTATTCGATCTCAAAATTTGTACTCATTTTCCAATTTCTTAGTAAGATTCACAATTTTTGAACCCTCAATTTCGACTTTGTTAATGTGAAACAGATCTTAATTTTTCAGTGACTAATCATTTTGCCCAAAATTCAATTTAACATTCTGCGCTCTTTATTGCACTAGATTTAATAACCTCAATATTCAAATTTGTGATACACTACTACCACAATTGTTCATCATATTTCAATAACTTCAATTTCTGTCACGCTTTACATGATCAAAATACTCTTTATAATAAAACTCAATGAAATAAGAGGCATATCCGTTTACTCTAATTCATCTCATGATTTTAACTATAAGTATCATAAATTACCTCTTATACGATATCCAAATATAGATCTCATATGTATTCAATCACATTATTCACCAATGTAACCCCATTATCGGATATGTATTCATAACAACTGGTCAACATAACCTTGAGAACTTCCGCATATATCACTGTCATTTGTTTCATTTTCCATATGTATTTTCTTAATCAATTTAGAATTATAGATGCATAGCCATCTTGAAATTCTAATCTCAAATTCACTAACACAATCTTATACCAGATCATAACTCTTATCACAGTAATTAAACAATCATTTTAAAATTTCAAATCCAACCTTTCAATTCCACTTTGCTTGTACACCTTAAATATTATCATTTCCACCTATGCCTCTATTCCTTCTCAGTCAATTTATGAAAATATGTTCACATCCATATCAATTCAAGTACATATCCACAACCAAAATTCCTTCATCATATTCACTGACATAATCACCAATACTAAATTTATGTCTAACACATCGGACTATGTAATATTTCTTATTTCTAAATATCCACAAACTTTCATCTTCTCATATCATGACATGCCCAAGTAAGATCATAATTCTGGCGCTCTGATACTAAACATGTTGAACCCCGTTTCTGGAGTCCAACCCTTGAACCATAAAACGTGAGCATAATCCAATGAAATCATGAAGCTTAAAGTCTCAAATCATTCTGAATTTTTTTTCTTGATCAATTGAAAAACGACAATCCAGTCTTATTATTATGTCCTCAATCATATTGTACCTGCCAAAAATTCTCCGAGAGAAACTCCACTCGCCGCGGCGACCTTGAAAGACTGACTTCATCGTGGGGAATCCAAGGAGGTTTCCGCGGCGAAAGGATGGGAACTTCTGCTGGGATCCTTTGGGAAAAGTTCATCATGGTGAAACCCTGAAATCTCAACCCCTAAACCTAAAATTCCAATGGTTTCTACAATTACTCTTATCTTAACTCTTGCGGAATATCATAAGACTATCAAATCCTTACTTTCACCCTAAATTGTCCAGAATTCACTCCCTTTAAGGTAACAACATTTCACGACAATCCAATTACCAATGTTATTTCATTCAACTCTGTAATCTCTACTCATTTAATTCATTTCTTATGACTAATTCTCATTATTCATAATTCCTATCTTTCTCCCACAACATCTCATTTATGTATCAACAATTCATGATCAAAATTCATCATTTCAACCTTATCCATACGCAAATTCATATTTTCACTTAGCATCATCCATACATAATTCATAATTCATTAACATCAAAAGAAAAGAGTTCTTTACAAAGATGAAATGACATTTCAATCCACAATACATCAATGCCTCAACATCCCAAAATACACAAGATACTTAAACTAATAATACTTGAATTGCGACTAAAACCTCATGGTTACAAAATCTAGCTTAAAATACAAAAATATCCATAATCGGAGTTAAGTCTTGACCCTCTTTCACTCCATCTTTTGCTCATCACCTGGACATGGGGAGGAGAATGGGGGTGAGCTTAAAGGTCGTGGGTAACAAGTTTATAGTCGGTAGTAAGAAAAAAAACCATTTATGAAAACTCATTTTCCTTGAACATTTGCATAACCATTGTAATATCACATTAAAAATCACAAAACACTTGTTTCGAAAAATTTTCAATTTGTCGAACAATTCATAAACAATCATAAATCATGAATTCATCAAACTTGCCAATACATTCAAACACATAAGCACATCAAAATGGTTTGGGAGGTCCATAAATAGAACGAGCTAGCACATTTCCCAAAAAGGTTCCTATGTAGTCGTGAACAGAACGAGCTAACACAGTCCCACATAGTAGTTTTGTGTAGTCATGAACATGAGAAAGTCCTTGAAGGAGGTCCATGCCACTAGCAGGTAGACGGGAGAAGCCTTTAGTCGAATTGCACTTGACATACAGAATGGACCTAAACCAAACCCACATATCATGTATTTCATAACTTGTAAACTTGTTGCCCAAAATGGCACATTTTCAAACTTGCTTTCATAAACATAGTATCCTTTCAAAAATCACTTTCACATTCTTTTCATAAATCATCAACACAAAAATCACATACCAAATACATAACATCTTCTCAAAGCATTAAAAAAACAATAATTGCACATTCATAAAATAGTTCAAATCGTTTATTTTCCATCATTTGAAAGAAAACCTTAATGGCCTATTACTCAATTATAAAAATGTAACCCACCTTGAATTTCCTTGCGTATCACTTGCTCAAATGTGCGTCACCCTTTGCTCTTCTTGCCTTCCTTGATTTCCTTTAACAATAGCCAAAAATTCCATTCAACAGGAATTCCAATTTATGATCAGTTAAATGAAGAAATTTGATAATACTTTCTTCTATAACAATGTTCGACATTGTCTTAAGTTTCCAATGACTCCAAAATCATTCAATTTGGTTCAGTGCTCTAAAAGTTATGCCCCAAGCATTTTTGGTTTGTTCCAATACTAACACAACATTCTATGTTCAACTTCCCTTCAAAAATTGAGATCTTTAGAGACTTAGTTAAAACTCCATTTCATCAGAGAATAGTATTCCTATGTCCCTAGTTTACACTAAATAAAAAATTATCTCATTTGGATAACTACAAAAAAAGATTTTCCCAAGATACCGAAGTATGTTCTGTGATGGAAAGTTCGCCGCGGTGAGCCAAAAAATTGGTCGCGGCAAACTTTTACAGGAACGTACTCTGGGAACATTTTTTGCTACATTTTCCACTTTTTACTTCTCACATTTGACATATAACCCATCTAAACACTAAACCATCTTTCTTATTTCATTTCAACCCAATATCATTCACAACAAAATCATAATCTACATTTGATCATTAGCCAAACAATAACACATTTACATAAACCATTCCTCAACAATTTCCTACACATATTTACTTCATTCCCACTTCTAACTATCACCAAAAATGCTTCATTTAACAAATCAAGAAGGGTTAGTGCTTATACTTACTTGTTTAGCTTCAAGATCTTCAAAACCCTAGCTTCCTTCTTTTCTTTTCTTCTTCTTTTCTCTTCTTTTTTCTCCTTCATCCACGTTTCTTTCTTCTCTCAAATGAAAAATAGATTTTCTTCTTCTCTTAATACCCTAAATGAATTTGCAAAGTCCATTTTGCCCCTTCCCTCATGCCCTATGTCTTAAAATGCTTTAGTGAATGCCAAAATTGCCCTTATACATATACACTCTTACAATTTAATTCAACTAAACCATATAATAAAATCCTAATAACATTTAATACTTTTCCTTGTGTCTTTTTGGGTCCATGAACATAAGGAACATACGAAGGACTACTGAAATTTCTGACTAAGAGTTATTAGATATCATAAGGCCCAAATGAGAGTTGAGAAGAGCGAAGCACCAAGACATCACACGTAGAAATATGGCGGAGGAAGGAGAACAAGGAGGGGTCAAAAGGACATTGATGGACTTTTTGAAGCCAGGATTCAGTCCTCAAGGAGTTACAAGGCCAGCAATTGAAGCTAACAATTTCGAGATTAAGCCAGCACTCCTCAACATTCTTTAAAGTAGTGTGCAAATTTATGGGTTGTCTAATGAAGATCCCAATACCCACCTCTCTAACTTTTTGGAGATATGTGACACCTTTCGATTTAATGGGATGTCTAACGATGCCATGAGGTTGCGACTATTTTCTTTCATTTCGAGAGATTGGGCAAAAGCGTTGTACAAGTCACTCAGTTCAGGGAAGATTACTACTTGGGAACAACTAGTCCAGGCATTCCTTGCTAAGTACTTCCCATTGACCAAGACAACAATGATCATAAAGGAAATCACAAATTTTCAACAAAGTGGTGGGGAGTCTTTATATGAAGCTTGGGAGAGGTTTAAAGAACTATAGAGAAGCTTCCCCCACCATAACCTTCCGAGCGAGTTCCTTATGCAAACATTCTACAATCTTGTAAATCAGAGCACAAGAGGAATTATAGATGCAGCTATTGGAGGTTCTTTAATGAGGAAAACTATCGATGCAGCTCATGATCTTTTGGAAGAGTTGGTAAGCAACAATTGTATGTGGTCAAGCGAGAGGAGTAGATAAGGGCAAAAGGAGCAAAAAGGTATGGTCCCAATTAACTCTATTACAGCTTTATGGGCACAGATCACAACCCTCACCAAGCAGTTGAGCAATATGCAAGGAGCATCTTTGTCCATAGCTAAAGTTATGCAATCACAATATGAGTTATTTGGGTAGGAAAACCGTTGCACAGCAGAATGTTTCTTGTTAGGAGCTAGTAGCACTGAACAGGTAAATTACTTGGGTCAACTATAGCAAGGTAACAATTTGTACTCTAATACTTATAATCCGGGTTAAAAAACCACCTAAATTTTTCTTGGAGTACTAACAATGCAGGTGGCCAAGCAAGACCTTAAGGACCTCCTGTATTTCAGTAAGACCGACTTATATCTTTGGAGAATAAAATGGACAAGTTGATGGATGTTTTGGGGTCTAGATTGGCAAATCACGAAGAGAACCAAAAGAGGATATTTTCAAGCTAGGAGGAAAGTCAAAAGAGGATTGAGGTAAAGTTTAATCAAATTGTGAAGAAACATGTCTCATCCATCCACAACTTAGAGGTACAAGTAGGTCAACTTGCTAACGCTTTACCCTCTAAAAGTGTAAGTAGCCTACTAAGCAATACTGAGGCCAACCCAAGGGAACAACTCAAGTCTATCACACTTTGAAGTGGAAAGCAAATAAAGGAACTAAGTGTGTAAAAGGATAGACAAGAAAAGGGAAAAGGCAAGGAGATTCAAGAAGAGGAAGAAGAAGAGAGACCTTATGTGCCACTGCCACCCTATAAGCCTAAATTTTCGTATCCATAAAGGATGGGACAACATCAGGTGGACACTCAGTTTTCCAAGTTTTTGAAGAAACTGAAGAAGCTTCAGATTAACTTGTCAATGGAGGAATCTTAGGAGTGCATACCCAAGTATACAAAGTTTCTTAAGGATATACTGACACACAAACGCACTTGGAAGGACAATCAGACAGTCACTTTGATGGAGATTTATAGTTCAATTATTTCAACGTTCCATTATTAAGCCCCCCACTTTAGAGCTTAAACTCTTACCTTCTCATTTGAGATACACATTTTTAGGTAAGAACCATACCCTACCCATCATTATCTCGAACTAATTGGTTTATGAGCAAGAAGAGAAAATGGTGGAGACCAATAGGAAGAGGATGAGAGCTATGGGATGGCACATTTATGATATTAGGGGGATTAGCACCAATATGGTGATGCATAAGATTAACCTAGAAGTAGGATGTAAAAATGAGAGGGAGCGATAGAGAAGGTTAAATACAAATATGCAAGAGGTTATGAAGAAGGAGGTAGTGAAGTTGTTTGATACAAGGATTATCTATCCCATTTTAGATAGTGGGTGGGTGTGTCCAGTACAGTGTGTGCCTAAGAAAGGAGGCATCACAGTTATGGAAAATAAAAAAGGTGAAAAGATTTCTACTAGGACCATCACAGGTTGGAGAGAATGTATTGATTACCGAAAGCTCAATTTGGTCACCAAGAAAGATCACTTCCCTTTTACATTTTTTGGACCAAATGATTGAGAGGGTGGCTGGCCACACATTTTACTGTTTTCCTAATGGATACTCAAGGTACAATCAGGTGGTTATATACCTGCAAGATCAAGAGAAGATCACTTTCACTTGTCCTTATGGGACTTTTGCTTATCGGAGGATGCCTTTTGGTTTATACAATGCACCTGCCACATTCCAAAGGTGCATGATGGCTATATTCGCAAACATGAATGAAAA
>JAOSBM010000008.1:18477324-18490952 GCA_027568955.1 Erythroxylum tenue
GCTTCTTTCTTCTTATTTCTTGATCTTTGAAGAAACAGTTATTCAGTTGAGTTCTGTAACTAACTCAAACTGATTAATCATCCAACGTGGTATCGGGTCTTCGTTTTCGTTTCTTTCATCTCAGTTCTACTTTCCGCTTCCGTCTCATTTTTTTGACTTTCTGCTTCCGTTTCATTTTTCTATCTGCTTTCGTCTCATTTTTCTATTGTCTCATTTCCGCTTTCCGCTTCCATCACATTTTTGTATCGTCTCATTTTCTTCCGTCTCATTTTTCAGCTTCGCTTCATCTTAGTTTCTCCGCGCTTCGTCTTACTTTCTTCTTTCATTATTATTTGGTCTTCATCAAAATTATTAATCGTAAAGTCATTTTGACTTAACATAATTCACATCATGCAACCTAAACAAACTATCATATAATATGTAAAATTCATACTCAAGGTAAAAACACACAACTCTCCCCACACTTGAACAACATATTGTCCTCAACGTGAGAAGGGTACATAAACACACTAGGTGGAAATAAACACAATATACGAAAAACTTAAGAAAAATACTTAAAAAATGAAAAGAAAAGGGTTAGAGCACAAAATCGTTTATGGTGATAGAAGTGGTGATGGCAATAGTGTTGAGACCAAATCCACTTAACATCAAGAGTGTTTCCCTATCTTATAAGTGATTGAAGAGAATAAAAGAATTAGCAATACAAATCATTCAAAATCGTTCAAAACTTATTTTAGAATTTAAATCAATCCTAACTACAAAACAATTTAAATCTAGCCACTAAACGTGCTAATTTAAGGTCATTAGCTTAACCTTGCATCTTTGGAAGCTCAACCTGGATCAATTATCAGTGGCTTGCTTCCACCCTTCTTGTTTAACATCATTTTTGTAGCCCGTCAATAAGCTAAAAATTGTAAATGATCAGGAGGACAATATTGGTAAAGTTGAGAAAACCAATTAAATTTAATAATGTCCTTTTCACCAATAAACTGTCAATAAAATAGGGAGTAACAAAACTCCTTGAATCTTTTATAGAATTCAACAGTTTGCCCAGTAAAAGGATGAGTTATTCACTTCTTGGTTTTTCCTCATTCGCCCTCACCTCCATTTCTTCTTTGCTTCTTGAACAGAGATTTCCATAGCTTCTTCGAAGTTAATGTTCGTTTTCATCTGTTCTTTGTCCTCTTGTTCCTTCAAAGATTCGAACACATCAATTTTTTTGAATGAGTCACCCTCCTCCGGTTTCTCTAATACATCATTCATGTTGAATGTCACTTGGTCATCACTAATCCAAATGATGAGGTTCTCTTCATGTACACCTATTTAAGTTTTTTCGATGTTCAAACATGGTATACTAAGATCTAAGGAATAATAGGGAGAGTTGTCATTCTTTTCTTCATCCTCTTTCCTTGTCTCTTGGTCTTCTACAAGATAGGGTTCAGCATGGTCTTCCATTGATTCATTTTGTTCTTCCCCATTTCTAAGGGTGATAGCCTCATATTTCTCTCGTTAATATAATTCCATACTGCTCAGAGAGTCTTCCACATTTCTCTTACACAATTCACGGGAAAGCTTTCTTACTTAAAACTCCAGGTTGTGAATAGAAGCGGCATGGTTTCCTATTACTTGATCAAATTTCTCTTCCAATCTGTTCTGGTTCTCTTGCATGTTTGTTAGCTTATCTATGATTTTGTCCAATTTGGAATCCCATAAACTGGACTTATCTTGCTGAAATTCAATTAGGTCTTGATGTCCCATATGTGTACTTGCATTGTTAGACCAATAGAAATCTAGGTGGTTCTACCACCCCGAAGTGTACGGGGTCATATAAGGATGATGATTTCTCTAACTAAATTGGGGCTCATTGAAATCCACAATAGTCCTTTGCTCCCTATAATATACATCCTCCATGATTGTTCTTTTCATCTCTTGTTAGCATTCAACTTTTGAGATTCCTCATTATTGATCGGTGATATCCAAATTGATGTGTCGTCTACTTTATACCTAGTTTTTTTTAACTAAAAAGAAGGTGAAAAACCTTAGATTACAAGAATTAAACTAATCACCTTTCCGGTAATGACGCCAAAAACTTAATCGCGTCGTTTGAGCTTTAAAATTTATAAGCCCTCAAATACCGCAAGCACACAGGTTGCAACTGTAGTATAAGAGGTGTCAATCCCACGAGGAGGGTACTAGCCTAATCCTAAGCCGTTTAAGTCTCAAAGAAAAGAATAAAAAGAAATAAAAACTACACAATTGAACACGGAAAGTAAATACGAAATTTGATTCAAAAATTCAAAATTTTAACAAAACAAAATTAAACTGTGCAGTCAGACAAGTCACAATAGAAATCCGTCAAAAGAGTTTATCAAATTATAAGAGGGGATTTTACCTATCATTAATGTTAATCTAGCCATTTATGTGTTTACTGTTAAGCGCAAACCAAACTACTAGTTTTATGCTCAAAATCACAAGTATATGGGTCGAAACTTGTAGTAAAAAGTGGATATCGATCCCACAAAGATTGTGCTTATGCACCACTTAATTTAGGTTATTCTTTGTTTAAGAAACCAATTCAATCAAATTTGAAAAGATAAGTAAAATAAAGACAAACTAAAGGTTAAAAAGGAAACATTGCAACCTAAACCAAAATCGTAAACTAAAACTTGGAGAAAATCAAGATTAAGAATTAGGACTTGTCATTATCCCTATTTTCTCTCCTCTAGTTAATTGATTCAATTTATGTTTGGCCCAAGATTTCCTAGAAGTTTAGCTACCCTCTCTCAAGGTGCAACTAAATGTCACTGGTTAAATAAATTAGGATTAACTTTGGGAGCTCTCGATGTGCAAAGCTTTTCCTAAACATTCAACTAGATATGAAGCTATCCTATAGGCAGTGTATCAATCTATTGAAATCTCTTCCTAAAAAATCGATAACTTGTTATTTATAAGTCTATTAAATGTCAACTCTCACTGTACATTTAACATAGATTACCAAACTCACTCTCTCGATTTGTTGCAAGGATTGTGCTCAATAAATATCACAAACATTTGTATTATTGAATCAACAACTGAAGGCTCATAAATGGTTCAAACAACAAACCCTAAAAAATTATTTTATCCAATCATAATGTCATTAACATATCCAATAACCAAAAAATCCATGATAAACAAGCTAAAAGAGAAAAAAATCAAAATAAGAACTGGTCGGATCGAGCTCCTCCTCTTCTTTGCCCGAATCTGGAAAATCTGGATGACGGACTGCTCTTTGCTCAATTGGGAATGAAAACGTTGATTCTCCACCTATCTCTAGGCTTTCAATCTGTCTTTTAGCTCCCGAAGGCTAGTTTCCACGACTCTTTTCAGCCTTAGGGATTTGTGACATTATATATCATGAAACCCTAAAAAAAAAAAGTGAAACTTGCGTGACTCCTCAGGCTAAGCATTCTACGATCGTGGGAATTATCCTTGAGCTTCCCATAATCATGGGTTAATGTGACAGAAACTTTCTCCATAGATTTCCCACGATCATGGGAAACATGCCCTTTCCTATGGTCGTGGGTTCTTGTTCTTCATCAGCTCCACGTCTCTTCTCTTCTTTTAGTCCCTAGCTCAATCACAAAGGTGTCCACCATCCATTCCTACACCAAAATCATCAATTCTAACACTAAACCAACATCAAACACAAAAGAACAACCTTGAAGATCAAACTAAACAAAACACACAAATAAGTTCTAAAACACAATAATACCAACCTATTATGCAAGAAACACATGCCAAATACTTAAAAAACACACACTAATGCACTGTTGGGGTTATGTAAATATAGTGCTCTAGAAATCAAGTATATTTACATATAACTTAATCTTCTTCCAGTTAATTTTACAATGAAAATATTTATTATTAATAAAACAAAAGAGTTTAGTTTTATTTGTATGAGCATTATATAACTAGTCATACCAAAATTCCTTCACTTTCTAAATTTTGATTTTGACATGCTTATATTGTGCACATTGAGGGAAATGTACAATTTTAGTTTATTATAATCTTTGTTATTAAACCTTATTAACCAATATTCTGAATTAGTTTAAATCAATCCATAAATACTTTATTTCATTATTGATTATTGATTTGAATTAGTATGCAAAAGGATGAAATTTAGAATCAACTTGCTTTTGTAAGTCATATTATCAGTAGTCATTGCGATGGTTAATTTGAATGAAAATTGCATATTATTTACACACATAAGATCAATTTTTGTGAGCTTTTGAGCTTAAGAGCAAAATACATACATTTTTAAGCTATTTTATTCTTTCATATGTGTTATCATGCATAGTTGGATGATTTTAGAATGTTCTTTTATTATGCATCTTGAGACCACATTTAAATTAGAAGCATTGAAATGATAAAGGCAATTAGATTCAACATTTGTTTACCCTTTTTTTTATAACTACCCTGCCATATTTTATCCCTTAGGGGTAACCATTTTTTATACTTAGCCTTTTTCATTGATGATAACCAAATTATTATCTTTACCTTATTTTTCTTGAAGAATTTTTTTTGTTGTGAATCCTGAAAGTATTCACAAATACCTAATTGCTTGAAATTTAATTTTTGAAAAGGTTCAACAATTCTTTTATTGTGGTACATGATGAATGCTAAAAAATATTGATTGATTTGAAAAAAGCATTTGAATTATGGTACCAATGGATTCATGTTATGAAGGACCTATATCGTGAAAGACTAAGTCTCCTGTAATCTTGTTTGTTGTAAATTTCTTTCAATTTTAGCAACCTTTTAATTATCCTAATCATACCTGACCTAAGCCCTATTACCCTTATAAAGAACTTTTGATTTTTGTTTCTAGTTTACATACAAATGGTGGAGATATGACAATATTGCAAGCTTATGGTTAAGAGTTATGCTACGTATTGACTTGAGAGTTCTTATACTTTCCACCACAAACACTTGAGTGCATTGAGTAAAACTTTGGTGAGGATGTAAAGAATTATACTTTTGATTTCAAAAAGATTATTGATGTGATTGTTCTTGATATTGACTTATAAAGGTTAGTTTTAGGATAACTTGGTTCTTAATTATATGATAATTTAATTGGTATGACATAACGATTTAGTGTATGAATGGACAGATTGAAGTTAATGAGTGGTAGATGTTTGTAAGATTAATGATTTAAATTATCATTTGCACGAGGACAAGCAAAAGCTTAAGTGTGGGGCTTTGTGAAAAATGCTTATTTGACTATAATTGTACACTTAAATTTAATGTGTTTTGCTTAATATTTTATAATTTTGTTGTATATTTGGTACTTTATTCACTCTAAGTGCATTTATAAGTAATAACTGCCTCCACGAACTAAAAAGAGAAGAATTCAGATGAAATCGTGATATGGAATGAAGATTTGAAGCAACTAAGGATATGTATAAGTCTCTATGCTCGTGTGAAATTGCAAATTCAAGTATTTTTGGAGATACACGTTCACTCACACGCTCATGTAAGATTATCGTGTATAACCAGAAACCCTAGTTTTTACTATAAAAGGATGCGAGCGGAGGTAAAATAAGGAGAGTCGGGTCATTAAGCAATTTTGAGACATAAGACACCTAAAGACGCAATAGTTCTAATCAAGGGATGAGGAAAACACAATGATTACGTCAAAAGATCCTATAGAAAGCATCATCTAATCTAAATTTGTAGGAAGATTCAATAGAAGAGAAAAGGAGATTTAGAATTATGATTTCTTTGTTTTCTATTAGCTTTTCTACATATTTATCTTTTCTTCACATTTTTTTCGTATTTTCCTCTATCTTGAGTTCAGTATTGCTTTCAATCTTAGTTTATTTGTTTATTTTAATTTTTAATTAAAATCCAAAATCTGACTCGTAGGTTAGATAATAGAAAAAGGGTAACAACTAGAACTTACAGCCTTTGTAGAATCTACGCATACTTGCTTGTGCTAGGTACAGTTATATCGTATACTTAGTAGTAATTTTTACTATTCATATCAATCAATATTTTTCTGACTTTTTTTTCTATGAGTAGGAACTAAATTTGTTTAGTACCTAGGTATGATGAACCTGCAGTTGTGATAACGATATGAATTGAACTTTTATTTAATGCAATTATATTGATTGATTTATTGTGATTCAATTATTTATTGTATTCTTATTCTAAAATGTTCAGAAAATTAGTTCATGATTTGATTTTATATGATTAAGATTGAGAAATTATTTTGTGTGAATAGATCTACCACAATAGGAAGGAGTTGCATGTAAACCTAAAGATAGATAGACATAAATCCTCTGAATTAGGGTAAAAATTAATAGTGAAATTCATGAATCAATAATACAAGCTTAGGGGGATTAATTAAGAAGATTTTTATTAATCAACTGATGTGTTAGCTATTAATAGTCTTAAGAAAGATAATAACATAAGATAGAAATTTTTACGGTCTAATAATCAATAATTTAATTGCCTGATAAAAAGTTAATACTTAAAGATTCTTAGGGAGATTCATCGCCTAAGCACTATCGATTTGATATCAATTTTTCAAATATTTTCCTTTGTCTTAAGTTCATTGTAGTTTTAATCTTAGTTTAGTTTATTTAGTTTAATTTCTAATTAAATCTACAATCGTAGGATAAACATGTATCTGTCTATATTAGCTATAATTGTGATTTTAACATTGAAGCATAAAATTAAGTCAATCACCTCCAAAATGAACCAGCAATAAGGACGTCAAACAGAAGAAAATGAGTAGTCTGTCGGTTTAGGGGAACAGATGAGACTTGGCAAAATACAATTAGTGCATTGGGGAAACGGGGCGTTTTGATAGTTAAGTGTAACCAAGTTTGGACATGTACGATAACTTGACCCTTTCTTATTTCCGATTTTCGGAGTCCAACACAATATTTTATTTAAAAAAAAAGGTTATCTGAGCACTTGTTTTTATCAATATCCAGTTGAGTAGTGAAAGTAGCAAGTTTAATCAAAATAAATATCTTATCAACCACAGTTTAAAATATTGATCATCGATTTGATTTTTTAAAATAAATATTATGGGGGCTAAATAAAATCGTGAGATAATTATTTTCGTACTTATAAGGAATGGTTACCGCTACGTAAACGGGGAGAAAATTTTTTGTCTAATTTTATGATATTTTATTATATTTAATAAATTTTAGGCATTTATTTATACGAATTTCGTATGAATTCCATATAAATAAACGCGAGATTCGCATAAATAAATGACTGAAATTTATTAAATATAATAAAACATAATAAAAATTGAACAAAAAATTTGAACTCGTTTTCGCGAAAACGAGTTGCCCGTGCTGCCAAGTTTAGTGGTTATCAATCATGAGGAATGCAAGTGCAGATACCATTAAAACGACATCGTTGGAAGGCTTTGAAACTGAAAAAGACTAACGAAAGCCGTATGCGTGTCACAACTCACAATTGGACTCCATTAGCGCCAAAATTCCACACTCATCCATTAAAACCTATCAAAAGCCTTCCCGCTAATCCAATGGCCCTCCACTCTCCTACACCTTTAACCCAATCTCCACTGTTCATCCCCAAACTTTCAATTTCAGCCGTACGATCTTGTACCGTCCTCATCCAATTTTTACCCCGATATCGTTTAAATTTGATTTTTTTTTTGAAAAACCTCACCCCTTTCTTTCCCCTATCTCTCTTTGTTCTTCCTCTCTATAAGTCTATCCGTCTTCTGCTCCCAAATGAGATTGTTTGATTAAGATTTTAGTGCTCATTTGTGTTAGTGCGTGGCGATGGAGCAGAGTGAAACAAATTGTGAATCTGGACCGAAGAAATTGGCGCGACAGCTGGATTTCACGTCGCAGCCTCCTCCTCCTAAGAAATCTGAGCCACAGACAATGCTGCAGCTGCAACCGAATCGGATTCCCCATCCGGTGCAGAAACTGCCTCTCCCGTAAGTTATGGAGATGAAACTGCAGTTACATATTCTATATTGGAGGTTATGTCCTTACCGATGAGTTGTGTGTTGTCAATTACAAAATCTAAAGAAACAAGATTTATCTTTTTGATCGAGATTAACGTTTTCCATGCAAAATGAGTGAAACTAACTGCATTTATGTTGATAGATATATTTGCGAAGCTGTCTCTTACTTCTAACATGGAAAGTTGGAGTTTTTTCTTGCTTTTATTATTCTGAACTTAGTCTAGAAGTTGAATTGTAAACATTTAGAGATTTTCTTCCTATTCAATACTTGAAAAATCTTATTTTATTTTGCAGGCAAGAGTCTCCTGTATCACGACCAAGGTCCAACATTGAAGTAAAGGACTGTACTCCTAAGAAAGCAAAGCAATGTAATTGCAAACACTCGCGATGTTTGAAGTTGTTAGTACCTCTTCTTTTTCCCTATAATTAATTATGAGGCTGATTTTAAACATATTCTTTCCAGTTGTGATTCTTGTCTATCTGTATATTCGCAATATATTCCTAAAGTCTCCATCATCAATGGGCTGAGCCATCTTGAGAAGTACTGCTCTTTCAAAATTTTAAAAGTAATGCTCTTTGAGTTTGATTTTTATTCATTAGCTGCTTGTGTTCAAAATCTTAAATTTTGTGGTTCCAATCCAACATCAGTTTTCCTCACCTTGCATATATGTAAATGCTCTTTGTAAATTGATTAAAAAGTTTATAACTTTTGTTTCAGTTACCATTTGAGTTACATTAGTGCTATTATATGTTCATAATTTTGCAGATCTAACTAATGTAAATCACTGAAATAATTGCACGATCATCCAACTTTCTCTCTCTCAAATGGCATTTACATGATTGTTTCCGCTATTAAGAGGTAAATTTATGTAATCTTCAGGTATTGTGAGTGCTTTACTGCTTCGGTATATTGCAACGGTTGCAATTGTTCAAATTGTCATAATAATGAGGAGAATGAACGTTCTAGGAATGAGGCTATTGGAGTGATTTTGGAGAGAAATCCCAATGCTTTTAGACCAAAGATTGCTAGCAGTCCACGGGGTTCTCTGGATGCTGGGGTTTGTGTCGTATATCCACTCAATCCTGATATTTTACGTTTAAAATATGCTAATATTATTAATTTCTGATTCTGGAATGCCACTGTTTTGTTGAGATTCTTTTCGATCATTCTTTTTCCTTTCTATGTTTGAGCCTAGTGCTTAGAAGAAGCAACCTTTTAATTAATTTGGCATTTATTTGAAAAAAGAAGGATATCTTTGTAAGTCCTTTAGCAACTTGAAATGCATAGGGTTTGTTCAACGTCTGAGTTATTGCTTGTCCAAAATTATTTAATTCCATTATGTCATGATTGCATCTAAAATCTTTGTAATGCCAATTCAGGATGATGCGATTGAGGTTCAAATGATAGGAAAGCACAAAAAAGGATGCCACTGCAAAAAATCAGGATGCCTTAAAAAGTATTGTGAATGCTTCCAAGCGAACATTTTGTGCTCCGAAAACTGTAAATGTTTGGACTGCAAGAATTTTGATGGAAGTGATGAAAGAAAAGCTCTTTTCAGTAATAACCATAATGGAATGGCTAGTAGTAACCATAATGGAATGGCCTATCTACAGCATGCTGCAAATGCAGCCATCAGCGGGGCCATCGGATCTTCTGGTTTTGGGGCTCCTCTAGCATCCAGAAAAGTAAAAAGTGAAGAATTGTTGAGCATGGAAACCAAATTTCAAGGCAATCATAGTATTGTAAAATTTCAGCAGGTCTGTTCTTAAGGGCCTACAGGATTTTAGAAATGTTATTGATCCTAAATGCTTCTTTACTTTAGGGTATATTTTATCCTGATTTCCATTACTAATAAATTTCTTTATTCTTATAAAATATTGATTAATTTATATTAGTTTCTTTCCTTTATGCTTCTCTCTCTCTCTCTTTTTTTTTTTTTTTTGCATTCTTATTCTCTTTTTTATTCTTTGTTCTATTTCTATTGAGTCAGGAAGATCACATTCGGAGCTCAGTGGCTTCTTCTTCATTTTCTCTTCGTGTTCCTCACTCTCCTATTGTAGCATTACCAGTACCTTCCGAAGTCACATACAAGTAACCACTTATGAGATATTTTTGACCACTGTTCCAGAAATTTGGTCATTTTATCTTTCAAGGACTGATTAACATTCTCTGTGAGTGAAGGTCCCCGTTGTCAGATATAATTCAGCTGCAAAGGGTGAAGGAGTTTTGCTCTATCTTGGTTGTACTTTCGGAAGAAACTAGAAAGGCATTTGCAGGTTTAGATGATTATACAGTAAAATATGAACTTCTCACTGTTTGCATTTCATTTTAATGTTTAAATTCCCAAGAAAAACATATGAATAGGTTTTATAGGTGCTTGTTAATGCCTGTTTCCGAACATCTGATATCTAGTCTTTTCACCAGGAGGAGGTGAAATACAGAGAGAGAGTGTCGAAACTTCTGTTTCATCCATCTTGGAGAGCGAAGACATTCAAAAAAGACAGACAGTGGTTGAAGAGTGTTTGAGTGGGAATAAAGCAGATATAGATAGAAGTGTCGTGTCAGGATCATATGGCAATGATGCGGAAATTTGTAAGCCACTGTCCCCTGGGATGTGCCATGAACAAGAGACTACATCCCCAGAAACTAGATCACCAACTGGGGCGGCAAACATTTGTCAAGACAAAACCCCCAAAACCCTGAAATCATCTACTGAACTTGAATGCTCAAAGCTTTATGCAGAGCAGGAGCGGCGCATCTTGGCCATGTTTCGGGATCATCTTAATGGTTTTATTGCTTGCCCAAGCATAAAAGGTAAGATTATTGATATAATGCTATAGATCAAAATGTGGCAGTTGATTGAGAAAGTGAAAATAAGATTTTCCTCCATAAAAGCCATTATGTAGATTGTTTTTTTGTCTTGTTACACTGGTACACAGTTGATTGGTTTATATACTTCCCAAATACTGATATGGTGGTTTTGTTGTGTAACAAATTTTTCTAGGTGAGCCTAATATATGCATTGTTTGTTTACGTTGATTGGCTGAAGGTTTATCTTGTTGCTTTCTCTGTAGAGGGGTGACTGAAATTAGAACTGTTTCTTTTTCCCCTTTGTTTATCCAAGGTTTTGGATCTCGCTCAATAGCAAGATTGAGTACCAAAATGAGTTACAAGTTTAGCCGGAATAACTTGCCTGTATACTGCGGAAATCAGAAAGCTTTTTCCCAATATGCACTCAAAATTGAGATTGTATGAGGGAAAATTTAAACAAGTTACAGCACGGCCAGACAAAAGTTGTGCAATATTCATGCCCTTTTTACTTTCATCTTGGTCACTATAGATTATTTACATTCCTAGCTTACATTATAATAATTTCCACTTTTGACCCTGCAGAAGGAAAGAGCTCTCCACGGGCAATAAATATGGTGAAGCCTCTCGATAGGTACAACTCAAAAGCTGGAAATGCAAATAATTTGAAGTCTTATGTTAATGGCATTGTGAAATCTCCTGTTGCACCAACTGCTTCTAATGGCGATCCCGAGATTAAGAGGCATGACACTGGGAGAAAGTAGGCTAGTAATGGAAAATCTAGATCTGCAGCATATTCTTGTCCTCCTGATTTACTTGACGCAATTGGAAGTTGTCCTGCTGTACAAATGATAGGAATTAATTAGGCTTTAAGTCATCTCTTTTTTCTCATTTATTGGTCATCTTTTCCATAGATGGTCAGATTATTCTTGTAAATGCTTAGATTAAGGTTTTGGCATTCATTTTCGTAGTCTTATCCACTTGTTAAGTATGAGTTTTTTGGCTTTTTAAGGATTCTACAAAAGGAGAATATACTGTTTTGCCAGCACTACCCAATTAGAAAGTACTAGCTCGTGCTTACTTATATTTCACTCATCAGTCGATGTACTTCCTTCTAGTCTTTAAATTTAAACAAATTTTTCTGCCAAAACGATCAGAAATAAATGAAATGGCGTTTTTTTTTTAATAAAGATATCTAACTGTTTGGTAAGGACGAGTATTACCCTTACCCCATGAACAAGGCTTGGAAATTCACTTAAATTATGTTTTATTTTAAACTAAAAATTGATATACATACATAAGTATATATGTACGTATGAATGATTGAAGGTGTAAGAATGCTCAGGAATTAACACCGATTGGAAAACTAGAAAATGTACGCCGAAAGAAGCATGACAGGGTTAATAGTAGTATTACAAATATCTATGCAATTTTTTGGACCAATGTGAAGAAGGCAAATCTTTTTGGAAATAAATAAGCTGTTTTCCTAAACTTGATTCAACATACCTAAGCCTTTGTTTGGATCCTTATTTGCACAAGGGAAATGAAATGAAATGAAATATTGAGGGGAAATGGGGAGAAAAAAAGAGAAGAGAAATGTGATTTCTTTTTCCTTGTTTGTTTTCCTAATTTATCAAATGAGAGAATTGAATGGAAGAGAATTTTTTAAGACCTTTATGCCCTTGATTATAGAACTTGTTTATCTTTACTTGTTAGATTTAATAAGGATGCAATGGTAATTTATTTATATTAGAGTTATCTTGTCTTGAATTTCCCTTCCTTTCCCACCAATTTGGTGGGAAATACAATTGATCCAAATTTCTCTCATATTCCTCTCCATTCTCTCCCTTTTCCTTTGCTTATTTTTGTCCAAACAATAGAAATCAAGAGAAATGCAATTCCCTTCTTTTCTTTTCCCTTGCTTTCCATCAATCCAAACAAAGGCTAATTTCAACAGAGCTCTTTAGTAAATTGTTTTGAGACATTCGGATTTTCGTTATCTCCAAGCCACATTGTTGTTCATAACTACCACAAAAAGTCTGCAGATTATGGTGACATTGAAGCCAATACTACTTCCTTTAAGATGTGAAAACAGCTTCCTACATATCACTCTAGTACGAAACTAAGAGAAAATAACACTGAAAACAAATCCCGCTTCATGGTTTGCCACTTAACAGCACTAATAATAGTCAAGCCACATACACATTCTTCAATCAAATTTCCAAATCTTATATAAAGTCACTACTTAAACAACCTCGATAATTACACTATAATTTTTTTTAGTTATCCGTAAGTAAAAATAACAAAACTAAAAAGGAAGAGATAAAAAGAAAACAATAACCACGTCTCAATATGCCTCGAAGGTTGTTGGCTCTCTCTCACCTCGTGAAGATTTGCAGAAATATTTGCTCTCTTAATTTCGACACCCCATCAAGTGCTATTTGATTCACATCTACTAAGCATTTTCTCCCAACAGTATCTTGCGCATTGGATTCTATACTAGATTAGGCGATATCCATGTTACAATGTTCTCGTCTCGTGACTTCTTGGATTTGGGCTAACTTTTGACAATAACTTTAGGCCCTGTTTAGTTGGATGTTAATTAATGGAATGGAATGGAACGGAATAGATCGGAATGGAACGGTTTATAATGGAATGGAATGTAATATAGTGAAAAGTTGTTTGGGAGGGATAGAAGGGTTCATAATGTAATGTAGTGAAATGTTGTTTGGAAGATGGATGTAATGAAATGTAATGTATAATAAATGACTATTATACTCCTTATATTAATTATATAAAATTATTATTATTAATTATGTA
>JAOSBM010000008.1:18520040-18535793 GCA_027568955.1 Erythroxylum tenue
TTAAATGGATATGCTGTGTGATGTGATGATATTTTTGATTATGAGTTTTGAGTTTGAATTGCGAATTTGACTGAAAACGGAGCATTTTATAAATTCATTATGATTTTATATGAAAAATGAACGTTTTAACAGTTTTGCTTATTCTTCTTTATAAGCATGTTACCCACGAGCTTAAAGCTCACCCCCCCCCTTTCATTCTCATTCCCAAGTGATGAGGAAGAGATTGGGTGAAAGAAAGTCAAGACATGTGCTTGTTTTTGCATATGTTGTATTTTAAGTTAGTTGGTTGTAAGATTAAGACCTTAGACATTAGTTGAGAAATTTGGGGTTTGGTATCTTTTGTATTTTGAATTTTGGTATTGGTGATGTAATGTGGCTTGGAATCACTATTAAAGTTTGTAAACCATTTTATCTTTGATGTTGATGAGATATAGATCAGTGTATGAATATGAAATGTGAATTTATGTATGGATATGGCATGTGAATTGTATATGGATGAAATGAGTTGAGTTCAAATCTAATGTATCGGAAGAAGTTTTTCGTTTAAGTTAATGAAATTTGTATATGAGTTGTTGGTATATATATGTGTGAGAGATTTTTATGAAAAAAAAGAAAGATAGGATTTTTCTTAAATAATGAGACATGATTGAATATGAAGAATCAAATGAATTGAGGTGAGGGATCTATGAATACGTTTTGAATTTTGAATTGCTTTGAATGGCGTTGAAAAAAAAACTATACCGATTTGGATTGGTTTAAACCAAGTCGTCTTCTCGGAAGAGGTAACTTGTCTTTATAGTTTTCCAACGTTTTTTCTCAAGTATGCATTTTCGGATGTCGAAATTAAAAGATTTGCCCTTAAGTGTTTTGATTTCGTTGGTTTTCGCCCACATTTGTATTTCGAGAAATTTTGTACACACGATTTATGAGTTCCGCAAGAGTTGGGTTCCGAAAACGGGGCCCAACAATTAGGGATAACATGACCTAGGTTAAATGATGCATCTTATGTGGTTGTTGCCTTGATTAATCGATTTTTCTAATTCGTTATGCTACTGCCTAATTAAATCTAGAGATTGTATCCTAGGTTATTCGGTTGTTAGGTTTAATTAACGATCGTATCTTGATTAAAAAAACCTAAGGAAAAACTCAGGTTAATTGTTAAACCACAATTAATAGTTACTAGGAGAAGTTAGAGAACAACAAATCAATGAAATATGCTTAATTAGGGTGTAGGCCGAGATTGCACCAAAGAATCAAGTCCCTACCGAATTCCTCACTTTTATCATTTTTACATGTTTTCTTTAATTTGTTTTCATTAGGTTAGTTTTATTTTATTTTCTTATTTCAAAATCTAAAACCCCTCTTTTTCCTAAACATCAATTAGTTTTATTTCAACAACTTTACACACACTCTTTATGGAATCGACCTAGACTCACTACTGTTACAGTAGTAATCTAGTTATTTTATTTTGACTAGCATTACGACGCGTTGTCAAGGTATATGCGACCAATTAATATCAAAGAGAGAATGAAAAAGAGAAAAAAGAGGGTAAAGAATAATAATAATATGAGTGTCCTTTATACTAACCAATCTATAATTGTAAGTTTATGTAAAAAGGCTTATTTCCCTATTTACGTAGATGACAACAATAACTTAAAGATAAATCCTTTTAAATAATGGGAATATGATTCAAGCATGACTAACCAAAATAGGGGATCATTGCATATGGACTTTGGTCAATTACATAATTTGAAGTTAGTGAAGAGATTTAGAGGTAAAACACTCATCTTTAGTAAAGACAGGCTCATAAATACACATGTCCCAGTCTGTGCCCTCTTTGAATGCAAAATTTAAAATTTCCTAAGAAAAAGGTCTAATATAGGGTGACTCAGATTGTAATAAACTTTACAAAGTTATGTTGAGGCAAGTTTTAATCTATTTGAAACCCTCAAAATACTGCAAGTGCACAGGTCGTGCGTGCAGTATGTGAGGTATCGATCCCTTAAGGAGTTGTTGAACTAATCTAATTCTAATTATCTAAGGCCTAAAGAATTATTAAAAAAGAAATAAAAATTGCACAAAAATTTATTCATATGAAGATGATTGATTGGAATAAAAATGCAAAATTAACATACAAAGAGAATCCAAATGACCGCCACCAAATTAACATTGGGAATCAAACAACGAAGATTAGCCGAATATGAGAAGGTGGTTTTATCATATCATCAAATGCTAATTGTGATATGATATTTTCTTATTAATTGTGTTGGTAATAGCTAGATCTCAACATAAGTAAATTAGTCATATGACTAAATTTAGCAAGAAAATTAAATAAGATAAGGTGGTTGTGGACTTGGTTATGACTGAGAAAGAATTATCTACCATCAAACTTTTCACCTACATATCTAAGATTTTTCAAGATAATCTTTATTTGTCTACTAGGAAGGTATAGACTTCTTTATTTTGATTAGTATAAGTATCGAAGATATAAGCATTGGCAATGATAAGAGTTTCATTTACAAGAATGGGAGCAAGGTTAATGTTAACTTCATTTACATTGCCCAAGATATATGGCTTATTTAGGAGGAGGATAGATTATATTAAATTTGGTAAATGTAAGTGAGTCATATAAGGCGGTTTAAAATAAGAATAAAGTATCATCCTTTCTTTACAACATACCTAGTTTATCCATTTATACTTGGTCTTAGAAGTGCAAGTAAAGTGAAGTGAGATGGGTTTCTTAGGAATTATTTTCCTTTGGGCTTATTATTTTTCAACGTATTGAGAATAAACGGTATGGAATGCAAGTCTAGGTGATAGAATATGAGACCTACATTTAAAAGAAACTTTAGAGAACTCTATTTTAATGACATATAAATTTGAAAATTATGAAAATGAGATGAGTAAGAAATATAGGAATGGGTTTATGGGATATAACTTGTAAAATCAAATACAAAGACAAACTTTAAGATAAAATACCCTCCTACTTCAATGTTTTAACTTATTTTCAAAAATTTTCAAAGTCTAGAAAATAAAAGCCTAAAATAAATTAAAGAAAATCAACTTCAAGAAGACGTCATAAGTCAATTTATCATCATTATTTTTTTTTTAAAAAAATTGAGCTTACCTCAGTTTTTGTGTTGTGAAACACTTATTTGTAATTAATTGCTCAAATTCTTCACTTTTATAATGACTATATTCATCCCATATGGCTTTGAAGCTTATTTTCTTTCACGTTTCTTATTTTTATGAGGTTAGAAAATTAAAACTTTATAATCATGCCTACATTTAGATTTTTGGGTATTTTTTGTTTTTGATGTCTCTTCCTCTTTTGGTCTTTTTTTTTGGATGAACTTTCTAAATTTTCTTATAATAAGAATCATATCTTCATCATTTCTTTTACTTGTTATGGTTTCTTCTTCATTACTTTTAATCTATGAAATTTTGAATCCAAATGCTTTTCATTGCGGAGATATCTCATCTTCTTATATCTTCTTAAGTCTCATCTCTAGCTAATGACTTAACATTCATCTACTATTTATCATTTTTGTCTTCTCTCACTTAAAAAATTAAGAAAAAAAGGCTTTCGAAATATTTAAATAACAACATGATTTGTCTCTTTATTTTAAGTAAAAACCTCCAGAAGGAAACTAAATAAATTAAAGCAAGAAAATTTTTAATCTCCCAACTAAAACTTCAATTATTTTTGCTTTTGTTAAGTAGTCAATTTCTCTTTGACTTTCTTATCAATGCCTTTTAGCCATAGATGTAATCTAAAATCCATAGGTGTGGATATGTTGCTAATGAAAGGATTTATGTCTGAGATTAATTAGTGTTTTTTTTTCTATTTTTATTTAGGTTTCATCAAATTGTCTTAGTTAATAGATCACAAAATTAACATTGCTAGAATGTTGGAACAAGTTTGTGGGAAAGTGGGATATTTGTGTACGTGAATGATTATCCAAGATCTCCAAAGTCATTTCCTTAACATTTCTTCTTTAAGATGTTCTTTATTGCTGATGCTTTTGGTTAGAAATAATGCATTATATTTATACCCATGTTCAAAATTAATGCATAGATTGATCACAACTACAAAGATATAGTGAACTTTACCTTGATTAATAATCATATTTGTATTAGATTTGATGATAGAAGACCTAAAAAAAGTTCTTTCATATATGTTGTATAATTTGGTAGTGTATTTATGTACGTTATGATTTATGTTTGGAATAGACAATGTATAAAAGTACCGATTATGTATGTAATAGAAACTTTTTTTTCTTATGCGAATAGGTTATAAACTCAACTTCAACTAGTTATATTGACTTTTGGATGTCATAAATCTTAGAAGTGTGTTAGATGTGAAAAGAACATTCAAATAAGAAGTCTTTTATTTTTAAAGATGCCAGATCACTTATTAATCCGTGGCATATGCTTTAAGTTTTACGAATCTTTAAGGGTGTGAGTGGCAAACTTAGAATGTGCTTATGCAGGGGATTTTTAGCTGGCTAAAATAATTATATTTTGATAATCTTTTCCTATTTTATGAATAATTTGTTAATTGCATATAAATTCATATAATTTTTCGTTTTCTTATTTAATTTTACACTCTGCTTCTATCATCATGATTATCATCATCACCCAGTCTAAAATTTCATAGTGAAGCGGGGTCTGGGGAGGTCTGATAGTACGTAGCCTTACCCCTATATAGTAAAGAGATTGTTTCTGGTAGACCCACATGTAGATGTGATATGTAAAGTAATGATGCAGGACAGGAAAGAGAACACAAAAAAAAGTTAAGTAAATAGAATTCTAATAAAGGACGAAGACATACCTGATGCAGACCTCGACCTGGCAGTACCTAACACCTTGTAAAGACCGTTCCGTTTCGTCGTTAGTCATATCGGGGTGGTCACAGAGCAACTCTGAGGAAAAAAACCTATATTTTAGGCATCCAATGGCGACTTCCTTCCCCAACGGTGGGTTGAACTTCCTATGTGATACGTGAGTCGTTTACCTTTATCCTATCACGTCAGACTTTCCTACTTCTAGCAACTACCTTAGTGAGGGCCAACTCTGACATATCTTTCTTGATCACTTCCCTACAAGTCTTGTAAGGCCTTCCCCCTCCTTTTATAGCCACTTAGGTCTATTATCTCACCGCGCCGTACCGAAGCGTCAGAGGGCATCCTGCGAACATGTCCAAACCACATAAGTCTTATCTCTCTCAACTTGTCTACAATACTCGCTACCTGTAGTCTCTCTCTCACTACTCGATTTCGCACCCTATCCCTAATGGTAATGCCACACATCCACCTAAGCATACACATTTCTATGACTATCAACTGTCTCGTGTGCCTACGCTTAATAGACCAACATTCTGCCCCATATAACAAGGTGGGTCAAATCGTCATTTTATAGAACTTCCCTTTGAATTTTACGGGGACCTTTTTATCACATAAAATGCCTGATGCACTCCGCCATTTGCACCAACCCGATCTAATACGATGCAATATATCACCATCGATATTGCCATCACTCTGAATGATGGATCCTAGGTATTTGAAATGCGATTTCTGTGGTATGACGTCATTGCCAAGCGCTACCTCCGCCTGTACCCTCTGGCTACCTGAGAAATTGCATTCTAAATACTTCATCTTGGACCTGCTCAGTTTAAAGCCTTTCGACTCTAACGTTTCTCTCCAACGTTCTAACTTGGCATTGATCCCCTCCTTGGTCTTATCCACCAGGACAATATCATCAGCATATAGCATACACCAAGGTACCTCCCATTGAAAATGTTTGGTAATTTTATCTAACACTAAAGTGAACAGAAAAGGACTAAGAGCTGAGCCCTAGTGAAGGTCAACACCAATCGAGAACGCTTCTATGTCGCCTCCTACTGTCCTGATTATATATATGACACGTTATTGTTTCTATTACCTTTTTATAATAAAATCATTAACATAACTTCATCACAAAATGCCGACTTGGCAAATAGTTTTCAATGGTAGAAATGAGCTTTGATGAGAGGCATCTGGTAGAATTCTCACTGTGGAAAACAAATCGATGCACAACAAGTTTGTTCACCAAAGTTTAATCATCGCTTGCCTTCAATGGCCTATCTTCTTCTTCAAAGTTTTTAGTATAATTTGAATTAACTCTCTTTCTTTATTATCTGTATCTCATTTTCTATTAAGAAGCTATTAGATGAATGTGTGATTGTATATACTATGTGTTGTATAAAGCTTGCTCGAATCTTCAAGAGAACATAGATAAAAGTGGAGACAATAATGATGTCCTAATGAAACAGTCGTCAATTGCGAAAACTATGGCTACTCGTTTTGACGATGATGGAGTCATTCAATTAGGTATGGTTGTACTCGAATTTAGGTTCCTTATACCATTTGATTTAACTTTTATAATTTTTAGGATTTAATTTTTCAAAGGATGTGAATAAATTAAGATGATTGTTCTATACTATTTGTTCCTTAGGTGAAACGCGTGGTATGTGTGTTTCATCTAATTCACTGTTCCATACTACATTTAGGAAATCATTTAATGTATTATCTGCCAGTTTAGTTAAAATCAAGAAGTTGATCTAAGCAGCTATCAATAAACCAACTATTGGGGGAAGATCTTTGCCTGTTTCAATTGATGCCTTGGAATGTGTAAGGAGTCTTCTTGGGAATCCAAACATAAAAAACTCCTTTACCTTATCTACTGAGTCTCATGTTACTTGGAATTCAAACAAATAATTGTATTTTATTTTCTTTGATGGAATACACGTGAAATTCGTTATTTTTTCTCTTTATTTATTGTTTTTATCTATAAGAATTGTTAAGGTTCTAGTTAAAATCTTGTATTATATGCCATATATCATTATGTTATTTTACTTACCATATATCATTATTTATTGTTTTTTTGTAAGAATGTTATATCATTATATTTCAAACTTTATGTTAAAACTATTTAAACATTTTGTGACACCATATAAAATTGTCAAATCATATAATTTAAAAGAGAAAAATAAAAAGTATAAATCTATGTAATATTAATTAATTTTAAGTTTATAGTTTCATAAATTATTGAAATGAATTGACATTATTGTTAGCTGAATTTATTTTTAGACTTAGAATCATTATTAATAATATTAAATTTGATTTTTATTAATATCATATCTAATCACAAAATAATCAAGTTAAATTTAGTGAATACAAAAATTATAAATAAAAGAGTTAATTCATTACTTAAGCATTTGCGTTGCCAAAAGTCAAGCATTTCACAACGATTATTAAAATCGTCGCTAAAAACTTACCCTTTCATGATGATATTTCTAAATTGTCGCGAAAGGATAAGCCTCTTGCGACAATTTCAAAAAAACTTTACCAGAAGCTTACCATTTGTCTACGATTCAATTATCGTACGGAGTTGTTAAGTAGAGCATATCATTTAAAAGAATGTTTGTTATAGCATTTATTATTGTACTGTTGTAATTTATAAGGGTAATGAATATGATGATTAAGACAGTTTCTCTTTTTGCCTATTTTTCTACCTCATCCATTCTACAGTTGCAATTTCCTCAACTTGGAGACACCTACGTCAGTAGATGGGCCTTATATTACCTGAAGTTAAGTATTAATATTCAGATATCTTACTTTTTATTGATTTAGTAGAACTTCAAAAAGATCAAGTACCTTTTAAACTTTAAAAAGTAAGATAATTTTTGTTATGACTTCTTCTAAGATTCAACATCACTTTCCTTGAGAGAAAAAAAATAACTCATTAAGATTCTTCCTTCCATTCTTAACTATGAATTATAATTTCATACAAATCATAGGGTTGCTTATAAAATAGTATGTAATGAATCCATCAATCTCTATTTTTAAGTAAATTAAAATTTTTAGGTTAACTTGAAACATACATTTTAAAAATATTAACCAATTCAAGTAATATAAATTTAATAAGGATAAAAGTTAGTAAATTCTATCTGTATACGTGCATATATTTTTCTTAAGCCATAATACAAAATGAAGGTTGAAGGCAATTTAGCCGTATTTGTTGGGATAAGTTGGCAATCATTGCCATCACCCAGTGGGGATATGTTACAGTTGAATAGGGTCCCTATTTCGAAAGAAATAGTGTGTGAATACGCTATGGCCTATATGCGGTGTCTCAGTCTATATATGTAGCATTAGTTGGCAATTATAGCCCTATCTGCTTTGGTCGTTGAGGTCGTGCGGTGGGCTTTCTTTTCTTTCTTTGTTAGGTTTATAATTTTCTTATTCGCATCATAACTTAAACCCATCTTTTAGGATGTGGATGCTTACTAGTAGGCTAAGCTCATTGCGGAAGGACCATAATCTCTGCCCAGTTGATGGAGAAAAATGTAGAACGGACATTGTTTTTACACTATTGAATGTGGGGCTCTTGGTGAATGTGCAGTACATGATTAGACTTGAGCAATTTCCAGGGGATGTTAGGGTCTGTTTTTGATATTACGGAAAATACCTTGGTAGGTTTTTAACGGTTGACTGTCCACTCTTTGCACTTGATTACCCTAATTATACTTTTTCAAGCTTCTCCAAATCAAAAGTATTCAACTGAAGAGATGGATTTCTCCGTATGTGACAGCAAAATCCAAATGTAGTCTTCTTTTCACGTTCTTCTTCTTCTTTTTCTTTTTTTCTTTTTTTGTGATTTTTGGGAAGCAAATTCCTGCCGTAACTCTTCAACTCAAAAAGGATGTATAGTTAGGATATATGCCAAGTAAGTAGACTGCTCAATATTCTAAACCTTTCTAAAAGTATATGCTAGAGAATGTAACATAAGGAGTTGCCACTTTTAACTCATTTGTTTTGTTTGTAAGTTATAGGGGAATCCTAGTAATGATGGATATCGCCGTCCAAGAAAAATTGATCCTCAGCTCTTTATGTATAAAGCACAACACAGTGGAGCTCAAAAGCAGATATCGGAAATTGTGAACAAAGACGAGCTACCTTTGATGGGGACCCGAGCCGTCCACCAGCGCATACAACATTAGAATATGTACCAGTACCACCAACTCCAACTTCATATTCAATGTTTCGGACGTGAATTTTTTGTCCAGCTTTATAATGTTTCTTTCTTTTCTATAAATTGTATAAATAAATGGTTAAAATTTATTGGACAAAATAAGACATCATAAAATTGGACAAAAAATCTGAACGTCAGTGTTTATATATGCCTCCGATTTCTACTCTTTCATGGCCTTGCTCTTGCATGCTTTGTCTAGTGGGTCTGCATAGCAGGGTACTTGGCAACTCTAAGAAGTATGCAATTTGTATATGTTTATGAAGCTCATCTTTTTATTTCATAAACCATTAACTAGGCTTATACGCATGGTTTGTGGTTCAGTGAGGTCATGCAGCTCTCTGATGAACATAACTCCAAAGCTAGAGAACATTGATGAAAATGGTCCTGCAACGGAGTTTTGTCGTGCACCAGAAACTCCAACGGAGTCAATGGAGTTTCTTTCTAGATCATGGTGCGTCTCAGCCAAGGAGCTTTCAAGAGCTCTTTGCAGCACCCGTACTACTAATAATAGTAAGGAGACAGTTTTCTCTTCATCTGAAGCTGAATCAGCTACTAGGGCTTCCGATGAATCGGTAAGATCCTCTAATCCTCCTTTCCTGAGCCTAAAACCAAAAAAAAAAAGGGGCAAAAAGTATCTCCTCTCTAATTTCCTGTTTCTTTTGGATGTTTTACCGCATAATGCCAACCTACTTCAGCGGGTGCCAAGTGGTGACTCTGGTAGCCCACCTCCACGAGAAAGTGAAGAGAAGAACGTACTGTTTTTGTTCTCTCTCTGTTTCTAGATGCTTGAGCGCAACTGTCTTTTAAATCCACAAATGTGCTTTCCTAATTTGCATGTTCATGTATGGTTGTGTCTAGCTACTTTTTCACAATATGCGAAGGATTAACGTATAATCTGTGCAGGAGCTGCTTTTACTTCATCAAGCGCTCAATTCAGAGTTCGGTTCCAGTCAACAATTACTAAAAGATGGGGTATCCCACTAGTCAACTTCATAATAATCATCACTCATTAGGATTGTAATAAGTACTGCCCAAATTGCTCTGCAGCTGTACAAGAGCATGTTAAAAGGAAGAACAATAGGAAGATGGATCAAGGACCAGAAGCAGATGAAGAAGCAGGAGGTCAGAGCGCACAATGCTCAATTGCATGCAGCCATATCTGTAGCAGGGGTTGCTTCTGCTGTTGCATCACAATCTGCTTCAAATGCAATGTCCATGAAAATGGCAGCAACCAACAAGAACACACATAAAACTTCAGCTGCAATGGCTTCAGCGGCAGCTCTAGTAGCTTCTCATTGTATCAAGATTGCAGAGGATATGGGAGCAACCCATCACCAAATCTCAGCGGTTGTTAACTCAGCAATTAGTGCGAGGACTAGTGGAGATATCATAACCCTAACCGCTGGAGCAGCTACAGGTATTAGTAAACTTATTTGTTTCTCAAGATCTGTCACTATAGTTCAATTGTTTGATTAATTTGAATTCCATAATCTGCAAGTAGTATTGACATCCAAATCGAACGATTGAGCTCATCTTCTTGCTAGTTAATTAGCTGAACAGAAAATAATTTACTCTTAATAATGTCTCAAATATATGATATTTTGCTGTTTCATTTATCAATTGCAGCCTTACGTGGAGCTGCCACCTTTACAGCAGGCTTGCAAAAGAGCTGTGGAACTATTGTGTTTACCCAGAGGAAGGATAAAGGAGGTATCAGGGAATTGAAAGTCTCAGTAGCACTGAGCTTTGTTACAAGAGGGGGAGAACTTCTAAAACGTACAAGAAAAGGTATGTATTTTTCACATCATTCTGAAGCATATCCATCAACTTCACAAACAACACAGCACTTCACTGATCATCTTATTCATTTCTCTCACAGGAGCTCTCCACTGGAAGCGAGTTTCTTTCAATATAAACTCTAATTGGCAGGTAAGTGCTTGAGGTGATCAATAGCTATGAAACTTTGGTAAACAATTTCAACAATCTCTCTGTGTCTTACTCTCTGTGTTGTTACTTACAATCAGAAGACATTCTTGAACATGTCATTAGAGAAATTAAATTTAAAATGCATTTCTTTTGCTTTTTTTTTCTGCTGTTAAAAACATCAGTTGGCATACTTGCTCAATAACTGAAACTACACAGGTGGTGGTTAAAATGAAAAGCAAGCATATGGCGAGAACATCGACAAACAAGAAGTGTAAGAGAGATCTTGAGCTTGAAACTGATAAGTTACCCCTGTTCTTGCTAAGTAGGAGGTATGTTGTGATTGCAGGCGTGGTATCCGAAGTCTATGATGACATCCAGGAGTGGGCAGGAAGGTGGAGAGAAGAATCTGGCAAGCAAAGAGCTTACTTCGGTATAAAAACTGCGGAGAGGATAATAGAATTTGAATGCAGAAGTAGAGATGACAAGCAGATATGGACTGAGGGAATTCAGTATATGCTAAATTCGGTGCTTACATGAGATAAGGACTAACTTTGCATTGCCAGAATCCAATATTTGGCTCTGCAAAGCAATTCACTATGAATGCAGACATCTTCAGAACTTTTTGAGCTCCGGATTAAAATACAGAGACAAACTGCTACAGTCACTTATGGGTCAAAAGTAGGGTGTCATAATGAATTCTTACGTGGGTAATTCCCTACTGAATTATATATATATTGCACAAAAAAGAAGTGTGGTAGAGATAAAATCATGAAATAGATCTATTTTCCATTTACTTGATGTTACATAGCCATAATGATGGATTCGTCACTCCCAATTCCCTAAGAAAATCAGCATTATCAACAAAGACCTGCAAGGAAGGAAAGAAAGCAGTAAGCAACTTATGTGGACGATATCTCACTGGAAAAGGAATAACGTTATCTTAATTGTAAATGGAAATTATTCATAGTGAGTTACTTTCAATTTCAAAATTTTGTACCAAAAACACAAACTGACATGGACAATCAATTCAAAATTCATGGCTGTTGGCACTGGAAATATAAAAGGTACATGAGATTAATCACAGTGGAATGTTTCACAAGTGCAAAAGGTTTTTGAGCAGAGAAGGTGTTCAATTAACGACATTGACTCACTGACCACAAGAATAACTACCAAAGACCATGAATTGTAATTGGTCATGTTGATCAAGACTAGATTAGTTTGACATAACTATTCTGTTAGCAATAAGAAATAATCAGAAAATATTAATAAGACAGGAGTTGCTGGGACTAAGGATTCGTGTTACCTTTTTCTCAGGCTTGTCCTCCTTATACAGCTGCTCCATCCCAAAAGCCTGTACATTCATACAAGACAATTATCAACTTCGCAGGAACATTGTGATAGTCACGACTAGCAATCAACTCCTCGTGGTTCTATCCATTGGATTTAACATCTGATAAGAAGGAATTCGATAGAAAGGAGGAAGAAGAGAGAAGGAAAGACTACTAGAGGTTTTGGGGTTTTTTTAATGCGTGACTCCTATTAAGAACGTTTTAGGCTATTAAATAGCCTTACAAAACATAATAACTATACTGAAAATAGGAAACAATAACCTACTAGTCTACCCCTAATTGTTGACCTTTAGTGGCCTTATTGAATGAAAAGACAATTAACTAACTATTAAGAAGTTGTTCCAACACGGGACACGTAACAATCCTCTCCCCTTAAGAATCCTTGTCCGCAAGGATGAAATCTGGGTATGACTTGCTTAATCGCCACTCATTTTCCCAAGTAGCATCTTCAATTGAAGCCCCCTTCCATTTAATTAAGACTTAAGACTTCAGAAGATATTTACCCTTGTGTATGACTCGACGATCAAGCACGACTTCAGGTTGTGGAAGGATTATAAAATCATCCGTAACTGGGGGAAGAGCAGTAGTAATTGGAGGGTTGTGCGATCCCAAATGCTTCCGTAAGAGGATAACATGAAATATGTCATGAATTTTAGAACTAGGGGGTAAATATAATTTATATGCCACTACTCCTACCTGTTGAATAATCTGATAGCAAGCTTCATCGATGCGCGAAATGTCACAGAATTCTGCCGATACGGTTGGAGCTTAAGATAAGCATAGTCTCCTACTGCAAAAGACACATCTTGTCATTTTTTATTAGCTTGACACTTTATTCTATTACGAGCTAGTAATATATTATGTCGTAACTCACGTAAAATGGAATCACGATCCTGGAAGTACTTATCAACTGCTTAGACACGACAAGTGCCAGGAACATACGTCAGCAAACTCGGTGGTGGAATACCATATACCACCTCAAAAGGAGTCATTTTTGTTGAGGAATGGATTGATGTATTGTAGCTAAACTCCACCCAAGGAATCCATTCGAACCACTTTTGTGGCTGGTCACCTGCAAAGAATCTTAAGTATTGCTCCAAGGTGCAGTTCACCACCTCGGTTTGTCCATCAGTCTGAGGGTGGTAGCTATAACTCATTCAAAGCTTAGCTCCTTGTAATTGAAACAATGCTTGCCAAAAGGAGCTGATAAATACCTTATCGCGGTCACTGACAATAGATGTTGGAATTCTATTAAGATGAACCACATTAGGTATAAATGCCTTGGCAACAGTGATTGCAGTAAATGGATGCCTTAAAGGTACAAAATGAGCATACTTTGTTAAGCTATCAACAATTACCCCACTATAACAATATGTCCGTTTAAAGGCGGTAATCCTTTGATAAAGTCCATTAACATATATGTCCACATACGAGCAGGGATTGACAATGGTTGAAGTAACCCAGCTAGTTTCATAGAATCAACTTTGTATCGTTGATAGATATTGCATTGTTGTAAAAACTTCTTTACTGCTTGATGCATGTTAGGCCATAAGAAACTACCCTTGATACGAGATAGTGTCTTATGAAACCCAAAATGTCCTCCGATAGGCGATGAGTGACAGTCTTCAATTATATGTTGAATTAAGGTTGAAGTAGGACTCAAGTACACCTTGTCATCTTTGAACCATACTCCATCTCGCTTTACTAATGGATTGGAAAATTGTGCTTGAGAGAGATTATGATAAAAAGAATCTTGCTTTGCCTCTTCTGGTAACACTGGCCACCAATCTGTATGAGGCATTGAAATAGACAGAAATTGAAATTCAACCACACAAGATAAGGCATCGACCGATTGGTTTTCAGAGCCTCTCTTATACTCTCTTTTATAATCATATCCAAGGATCTTAGAAAGCCATCGAGCTTGTGTTGGAGTATTAATACATTGCTTGAGCAAATACTTAAGACTCCTTTAGCCGATACAGACAATAAATGATTTACCGAGCAAATAAGGTCGCCATATTTGGATAGCTTTAACAATGGCCAACATCTCCTTCTCGTAAGTAGACTACAATAAAGCTGGTCCTTTTAGAGCTTCTCTGAAATAAGCTACCAATCTATCCTTTTGAGAAAGAACTATTCCAATTGCGGTCCTGCTTGCATCACATTCGATTATAAATTGCTAAGAGGAATTCGGGAGGCATAGGACTGATGGAGTTATGAGTGCTTCTTTTAATTGTTTAAAGGCTAGTTCGGCTGATTCATTCCATTTAAATCCCTCATTAGATAGGAGTTGTGTCAATGGGGTAGCTATGCTTCCAAAATGACGAATAAATTTACAGTAATACCCCATTAATCTAAGAAACCCATGAACACCCTTTGTAGTTGTCGATGTTGGCCATTCTAGTACTGCTTGTATTTTTCTCAGATCTATAGCCACTCTTTGCTCTGAAATAATGTGACCCAAGCAGTCAACCTGTAAAATGCTGAATTGGTCTGAAGGGGAGTAGAGCCAACTCGAGAAGAGTATAACCAAAGTGGACCAAAGAGATAGAAGCCATGAGCCACGGCGAATCACTCCGCAGCTCGTCATGAAGAACAGCTCGTCGCGACGTCACTCAATTATCCCGACGCGGCGCATCAAGAAGAAGACACGTCGCGACGTATACCAATTTCCACGTCGCGGCGTATTGACCCACAACAGCACGTCGCGACGTCCAATAATTAACCCGCCACGGCGAGCAAGCAAGAGTAGCACGTCGCGATGTCCATTAATTAACTCGTCGCGACGTGCAGACGGATATCTGGACTCCAATTGAAAAATTCTCTCACTATACTGACCCGACCCAACAACCCGTTTTGAGAGAAACCTATTTTTACCGACATATATATTAAGTGGATCGACATTTAGCAGAAGGAGAAGCATACGAGAGAAAAGAGATATACGAGTGAACAAAAAAAAAGA
This sequence comes from Erythroxylum tenue, assembly GCA_027568955.1. Taxonomy (NCBI): domain Eukaryota; kingdom Viridiplantae; phylum Streptophyta; class Magnoliopsida; order Malpighiales; family Erythroxylaceae; genus Erythroxylum; species Erythroxylum tenue. Next base: position 18,535,353 of record JAOSBM010000008.1, read on the forward strand.
AAGCTCACGACCTCACTACCCAGGGTTCCCTGGGGACGATTTTTTGTATAGGTTTAATCTTCCATTTCCACCGTCAACTTCCACCATGGTAGCTTGGATTCGTTGCGAGTTGTAAAGTTTCCGGTTGCAATGCGTGGTTAGGCATTTCTCTTCTCTTGAAGATGCAGTGACGGTTGGAGTTCAATGAGCTTCAAAGGAGAGTAGTTTAATCCGTAGTCTAGCTATGATTTATGAATTCCTAAGTCTAGGATTTGTAACTTGTAGTGAAGCTACTTAATTATAGTTTACTCAAATGTTAGACATTTAATGTGTTGTTTGGATTAGTAGTTTACATTGTCACGTTTAACTACATTGTTATGAACAACTGAGTTAGGGTTTATTGCTTTGTAGTTAGATTTGCTTGATTAGAGTTTAATCAAGTGTTGAACAATGTAATGTGTT
>JAOSBM010000008.1:18557559-18570298 GCA_027568955.1 Erythroxylum tenue
CATTAATTAGGAGTCAACAAGTGCACTAACAATTAAGAAAATGAGGCCAATTTATAATATAAACTTGGCTCAATCAATTATAATGTAAACAAGGGAGAAGTTATTGTGAAGACTCACTCCTTATAGCCATAGTTTATTATTTATCATCATTTTTTGTGAGTGATTTCTTATAATTATTTATGTTGCAAGTGATTTATGGTATGAAGGCTTGAATCTAAGCTGTGAAGCAGAGTCTTTACACTAATCTTAGCTTATGGTACCTAATTTTGAGTTGATGTTAATTTTTGCACTTGATACTCCATTGAATATTTTTCCTACTTCACTAGTTTTGATAGCTTTTAAACTACATGACCTAAATGTTTCTCACCTTAACCTTTATCCCCATTACAACTTTGAAAAGTCCTTTGATTCGTGTTATATATGGGAATCTTTAGTGGTGGAGAGCTAAAATGATATGCAATTTATGGAATTTCTTAATCATGAAAGATGTTTGAGCATATCCATAGATTTATCTTATTTTTATAAACAACTTGTCAAAGTCTACCCCTAGATTGCTCAGTTATTTTAAGGAAATTATTGTTGATTTATTGTGATTAAAAACATTGAATGTTTAATTCTTGCTGTGATTTTGCAAGTTATTCCTCTTTTCTTGTGACTGTCTATTTTTAGGAAATATAATGAAGTTTTTGATTTTTAGTTTTTCCAGAGGACAATCAAAAGCTAAGTATAAGGGAACTTGATAAGTGCTTAATTTTTGATATATAAACTTCCTGATGCAATGATTAATGTTATGTTGAACTTAAGATACTTATTTTGGTTCATATTTTTCCTTAGGTACAAGTTGGAGAAACAAGAACCAAAATAAGCTAAATCTACATCCTTAGAGTTGTTATATCTATGTTCGATCTATTTTGCATTTTTGTAGCAAGAAGGAGATGAATTAAGGTGAAGATGGGACAAAGAATGGAAGAATTGGAATTGTTGTGACTTACACAAATGTGTATAAGAACGTGTAACTGATTGGAAATGTATATAAACTCAAAGACATTATTTCAAGAAACCATAAGACTTACATACCTATTTAGGCACTTACACGGTAGTGTAAGTGACTTACACTATCATATATATTGGTCGTGCATCTCTCTAGAACTATGTAGGTCCACAATTTCTGCCAAATTAATATACACGATCACTTATACATCTATATAGCTGACCATGTATAACCAAGCAACCATAATTTTACACAATTAAAAGGCATTTAAAAGGAAAACAAGGGTATGAAGAGATTAGGGACTTAAAACGAGGCAAATTCCTTTCCCTTTTGAGAGTTATAAAGAGCTAAACTCACCTTTCCAGTTTAAAAGGGATATCGAGGCTGACGAACATGTTTGGGTGTTCATTAGGCTAGTGATGTTGTTCTTAACACTCTTTTAGGATTGACTTTGTTATTTTGTGTTTAATGTTTTTAATTTATATATGAACAATTTAGATTGGCTTACTAGATTATTCATGTACAGATTCATTACCAAAATCTAGATTACAATACACAATTGTTGTATATCTGATTCACTTATGGTAAACTAATGGTCGAGCATCATTAGGGATAATATAGCATAGGTTAAATGACCCAAGCTTATGTGGTTATTGCTTAGATTAATTTTTTCCTATTTCATAATGTAGATGTCACATTAAATCTATAGAGCTTATTCTAGATTGTTCATATTTACTATAGAAACAAATATACACATATAAATTCCATTAAGATAGATAAATAGATGGGAGTGACATTATCTTCTTACATTGTCTACTTTAATTTTTGAATGTTGGACATATCGACACTCTAACAACCATATTGCTTACTGTTTAACACATAATTAGTAGGGATGATTATTAGATATTTATGTTGCTTACTTTTGGATTCTTATAAGGCACCAAAAAATAAAAGAATAATAAGCTACTACTAAAATAAGTGAGAGGAGCTATTGATATAGCATTTTAAGGAGGCTTTACAAAAAATGAAATTACATCATTACCTATAATAGTACTTTAAAACCTGAATGTGGTACTGGGTAGGAGAAACTTTTTTAAACTTCTCAAGGAAGCTTTGTACATGTTGTTGTACTTACTTTATTACTGAAAATTTATGAATTATTGTAATAAACATAATTTAGTAAATGAACATATAGCAATTTGTGTCCTTCAAATTGATGCCTCAAACAATTCTAATATCTACATATTTAAAGATACAATTAGTAATAGTGTTAAAGAAAACATTAATTCCATATGGTATGGTAAATAGTTGTATAAGAATCTGTATCCTTCATATTCCTATTTCATAAAAGGTAACAACAAAAATTGTGACCATTTGGGTACATAAATAACTATATGCAACTAAACTTCAAAAGAAAAACATGATTTTATATATAAAGGTTAGTATATTTATGTGTTAATAATTATTCCTTCAAATTCTATATATCAAAAACACAATTCAACATATGAGGGTATAGCTAAGAGTATTGACCAAATCCTTTGATAGACATAGATTAATAGTTGATCGTGTAACCATATGTGTACTTTACACTCAATTGCAAACAACTGATATGAACCAATATCAAAAGCCCCAATGGCTAAAAGATCTTACTTAGTGGAAAACTAAGGAAAAAAAAAAGAAAAAAGGAGCATTAAGCCAGAGAGGCAAAAAGAAGAGCAAGAAACGGAGATTGTGCCTTAAAACTAACAAGATTGACCACACGACTATATAGTCTTGTTAAACATAATCTTTTATAGAAAAACTTTGATGCACGGAGGTATACCAATCAATTTCCTTTATACTAAAGCTTTATATTATTCTAATTTAGTCATGGGGAACCCACTTTTTTATATTTTTCTTAGAAAAGAAATAGAATTAATTAATAAAGAAAAACAAGGTCATACAAGCTTAAAAAAAACGAGGGAGTGCCCCTATCTAGCTTACCTTTGAAGGCAAAACATTAAGAATAGAAAACCAATGTTAAAATAAACGCAACAAAGTTACACTATAGATGTAGTAAGAAACGTATATTTGAACTACACGTCAAGTGAAGGTTCTTCATCAAAATGAGTTCCCAGACTTCAATGATGATCATAGATATCAAAGCCTCTTTCGAAGAAAATTTGCTTATGAAACGTCTCAAGTTGCATTTAGTGATGATCATAGATATCAAACCCACATTTTATAGTTGTTACTTAGTCTTAATGCAAAATAGAATTTCTTTTACATAAATTTTGTATAAATTGTAATTAGAAATGGTATAGTTTGTGTTGAGGCATGATATACTCTTATTAAAGTAATGTTATTCTCATATTAAAGTGAAGTTTGAACTACTTATTATAGGTTGTAGTTTTTTTTATACATAGGCATGGTATTAGATGTATGGAGTTCTGGTATAATTTTTATTAAGGCATGGTATTCTTTATACTCAGCGATAGTATTATGATATTAAAGTGAAAATGTGATTTATTTGTCATGGGTGGTGTTATGTTTTGCACATAAGTGTGGTATTAGATGTACGAAGTCCTAGTAGTTTGTATTGAGTCATATATAGTATTGTTTCTATTTAATATGGTATTCTCATATTAAATTTAAGGTGTGAATTTTATCTATTATAGGTGGTAGCGCTTTTTTTGTATATAAGTGTAGTATTAAATAAATAGAGTCTTCGTATAAATTTTAGTAAGAGATGATCTTTTTTGTACTTAGTGATGATATTCTTATATTAAAATGAAGGTGTGACTTATCTATTATAGATAGTGATTTTTTTTTGTACATAAGCATGGTATTAGATGCATGAAGTCCTGATATAGTTTGCATTAAGTCACGACATTATTTCTACGTAATTATGATATTCTCATATTAAATTGAAGGTGACACTTGTCCATTAAAATTGGTAGTACTTTTTATAAATAAACAAGGTATGATGTATAAAGTCCTAATTTAATTTATGTCGAGACATTGTATTCTTAGTACTCTAATATGGATTATTATATTAAAGTAAAGGCGTTCCTTATATATAGTGAGTACTAGTACTATTTAGACGTAAGAGTGGCAGTGAACACTACAAGAAATTAATACAATCCACAACTTTTATTGAAAAAACGTCGCAGATTGTAAAGAATTTTCGCGATGTTTTAAAAACGTCACGAAAGTTTGACTTTTTCGCGACATTTTATAAAAACGTCATAGATTTGTAACACTTTTTGTGACATTTTGTCAATAAAATGTCACGAAATAGAACTTTTGCTTAATAAAATGTCACAAAAGACCCTCACCACTGTTTAAAATATTAGGGAAAGCGAGCCCCAAACCCAGACCCTCTCCACTATTTGTTGCTTCTGTTTCCCTTTTAATCTTTTAATCTCTTATCTCTTCTCTCACTTCAGACTAGGGTTAAGGTCTACATCCCAACATTTCCTATTTCATATGCTCTCAATGACCCTGAGCACACAATCAACCTGAGAGAGAGAGAAATCAATAGGCTCATTAGTTGGCATCTAAGTTTGTTTTTTCATTTTTTGTTTTTGAACTTTTGGTAAGATGATACTCGAAGGAAGGAGGATATCAGCGAGCCCTAGGCCTTGATCAAGAAGGAGGATCTTGGCCAAGAAAAGGGCTCGTGTAGATGGATTTGTAAACACCGTTGAGAAGCTTCAGAGACGCGAGATTTGTTCCAAGAGGGATCGTGCTTTCAGTATAAGCAATGCCTAGGAGAGGTTTCGCAGCATGCGTCTGATGGTATTTCTTTTTCTGTTTCGTTATTTCTTAATAATCACCCTCTTATTGTTGAATAATCTGAGTTCCTCAACAAAAATAGGAAAAACGACGTGTTGATTTGGAATGACCTTTTTTTAAAGACTATTTTTTAATTTCTCTTCCAGTCTCCTGATTAAACCCTTTCCTTCACAACTTTTGTATCTCGGATGTGACAAAACCAGTCCCAGATGTTTGTCTATGATATGGACAATTTAACCTTTAATCTTTCTGTTCTCGACAATTTTTGGCTGAGATTGATATGTTCCTTCATTAGCTGAATCAACTTTTCAGGTGTTGGAGCAAAAGCAATTGTTGTGCAATCACCTTATGTTGCTCAAGTACAAATCTTCAGGGAGAGGCTTGATGAACTTCCAGAGTATGCTCTGTCTTCCTGTTCTTCAATGGCCTTTTATTTTGTTCTGTATTTGTTCTCTGTCTCTTCTATTGTGTGCAACTGCCAAGTTGCAGGTATGTAGTTCTTGAATTTGCAGATATCTTCCTCCAAAGTTTCTTCTTTCAGTTTGATGCATCAAAAACATCAATAAGCATTTGCATTCCAACCTGAAGTTTATGAATTTTAGCTCATAGAGTTTCCTTAAGCACAGTAATTTTCTAAAGAACTCACATGAAAGAAATAATCTGGTTATAGTCAAGATGAAGCATTATGTTCTACCATATGATATTGCGGTAATTTTCTACCTTCCTGGAACATCGACACCAATTACAGAAACTGAAAATAAACTTTAATCAATGTAAATAAGCAGAGTTCATCAGTATAGATTGTGGAGGATCAGGTAACTGCACTGACCTGAAAACTGGACTGGCATGGATTTCAGACAATGGTATCATGAATAATGGAAAACTAGCAATAGTGCAAAATGCAGCTTATGATCATCATTTTGTTTTTTTCCTGCATCCAATTTTCTACTCCTTAAGCAATGGTAATTGGCACTTTCTCCTGTTTTCAAGATGGACATTAAAAAAAATTAATAGCAATTCAATCCTTCAAAAAGTTTGCTTTCGTAATTTATTTTCTTGTAGCTTTTAGGTATCCCTATTTTTTCCTCCTAAAATTTTATTAATTATGGTTATCGTCCAATTAACTAAGGCTCACTTTTTCTTCTATTCACTTCACACAGATGCATCTTGCTCTTCATCTCTCTGTTTTTGTTGCCTCTCTTTGTCAGTGTATGTCTTTATCTCTATAGTTTCTAGCTTGTTTAAGGAATAGATTTACTTGTGTTGTTGGAAGTTTGAAACTCTACCTCTACTAATATGTCTATTTCTGGGTTCTGATTTCTAGAGTTGTAATAAGCCACTTTCAAGAATCCAACTTATTGTATACTTTTTGTATGACCTTAAAGATTCAGCACCATGTCTTATATTCATTGCTAGGACCAACGAGATGCACTCAGAAGTTGCTGCGTCTTATATTGAGGTATGTTTTTACCGTGTTGACTGCAAGAATTTTACTTTTGTTTAGTTGAGTTTGTATCTATTCAGATTGAGAAAAGGACAAGATTGACATTCTGTTGAGGCAATAAATTCATATTTTCTTCAGATCGTTTTGACACTGATAGTTTTGACAAACTTTTTGTGGGATTTGTTCCAAGGACAGCAACTGAAGCTGATGTAAGTAATTCGTGTGATATGTAATAAGACCATCAGTATCTCTATCAGATTTAAGTGATTAATTACTTTATAAACAATGAAAAAGATAAGAAACATCAGAAAATTCAACCAGCACACTATTCTTCAGAATTTTAACATTGAACTTCAAGACTCTTCACTATTTATGCCGGAAGATGTTAACTCTCAAGAACAATACAAGGTCCATAGCTTTCTTATTTTCCACGTTAAGTTATGCAGGTTTTCAAACTTTAGTGTTGCGGTACTGCCTCTACAAAAATGACTAGTAATGTTGATAAGAGAAATATGTTTTATATTTACAATAAGTTAAAGTCTCTTGAGTATTTTAGATTTAAAATTTTGCGACTTACTCTTTGTGTTTTTGTGCAGACTTGCTTGCTTCTGGTTATCTTTTGAATTGTACTTCTCATCGTGATCATAGTTCTCGCAGTCCTTTAAGGAAGTTGTTTCAAACAATACCCAGTCCTTTAGTGAAGTTATCATAAAGGGATCTTTTCTTCAATCATCTCACAACCGCAAGTGTAACACCCCACTCCTGCAATGACCCAAACCTGACATCGTGGGTGATATCCGAGTCCGTGCCCCGCGAGGGTGGCATGCTAAATCACTCAATCAGTCAGAAATCGGTATAATAATATTTTTTTGAAACCACAAACATAATATGCAGAAATCGATACTCAAATTGGGCCCACCATCATTCATAATCATTTTCAATTATCACAAAACCATCAACAAAATTTTCAATAGCCATTTGGGTCCTTTCATAATTAAAAAACACTCGAATCATTTCGGAATACAAATTTATACCAAAAGTTACGGAAGATACAATTCACTACAAAATAGAGAAATGCAATGTAGACACGAGCTGATCCCGACCTCTATCCTTCACTTGAATGTTGTAGGTATACTCTCATTGGCCTAACGGGGTATTCTTCTGATTCTGAAAAATATTTGAAAATTTTTGGTGAGTTTTGCAAACTCAATGAGTAACCATCATCGATGGCTCACCCGTTTACATAACACATAATTCACACATCTCACTTTATTTCACATTTCACATTATTTCACATTCAATACACTTAATCATTCATATTATTCCTATGCAATGCATATGAGACTCACTTTTCATTTGTTATTTTGTTGTGACCGAGTGCCTAAATTGTCCCATATAGGGCTCATTGATAACTGTCCCTTACCCACTTGGGGGTTACAAGGCTCATGAAACGTTGAGCCTGAGGCTCTATATCACTTTTGAGCTCGAGACTCATTTTTACTCGTTGAGCTTTAAGCTTTAATCATTGGCTACTCTGGTCACAACTGCCATTATATTTTATGCATTCATGCGATGAAATGCATCACTCACAAATGCACATCCCATTCAATCACTTTCTCATATCATCGGACCTTAGTCCGACATTCAACATTAAAGTTGCAAATTCACACTTTCCTTCATATGCAAATACACATTCCTAACACATTTAACAATCACATTAAGTACACATAGTTCATCCAATTCACATTCAAGTAACACTTTAATATCCAAATCAAACATCACAATCATCGGACCTCCTGTCCGGAACCCAACACAGTCAATCACATTCAGTAGTCAATTAATACAAAATGATACAAAGCAAACAATGAAGTGAGACCATCTCGGTCTATTCATAGTACGTTCCAAAATAGTAGTTGCTTCCAAATTCTGTATACGCCTGTATGCAAATGTTTAACCTGCACATCACAATTTATGCAATACACAATTCACACCTGTTACAAAACTCATTTATGCCCAAATAGTTATATGGGCTATGTACAATGCATGTTCAATGATCGGGTATATGTTCTAGAACACATATTAAGCTCATTCCTATTTCATAATTTAGCAATTCAAACATATAGACACACTTAGGCACATTGCTCATTTACACAATAACCATAAATCTATTTCCCACCTAATTTGCTTGTAAAACTCCAAGTCAAGATTGTCTTTCCCCTTCTTCTTGGGTAGGATTCTCTTGGCAATAATGTTTTGGTTGGAGATGTAAAGCAATGTCTTACAAGTCCAATGGTTCAAGAATCAAGTCATTTGAGTATCCAGAGAAGAAGTTATGGCCAAAAGAATCCAATCTGGATTTATCCTCAATCATATTGAACCTATCGTGGGGCATTTGTCATAATTTTCTCTGGAGATATCAGATTTAGGTGTTCTTTGGGTGGTTCGAAAGAGAACTTCAAGAGCTACAACTTTCATGAAGACCTCAAAGACAAATTCAATCTTTTGAAGGATCCAAAATGGAACAGAAGATATAAGATGAACAGTGCATAAGAGGATGCGCAGTACATAAGAAGATGAACAGTGAATAAGAAGATGCACAGTACATAAGAAGATGAACAGTGAATAAGAAGATGCATAGTGCATAAGAAGATGAACAGTGCATAAGAAGATGCACAATGCATAAGAAGATGAACAGTGCATAAGAAGATGCACAGTACATAAAAGATGAACAGTGCATAAGAAGATGAACAGTGCATAAGAAGATGCACAGTACATAAGAAGAAGAACAGTGCATAAGAAGATGCACAGTACATAAGAAGAAAGGTTTCTATAGGGTCTTCCTCACATCACCAAAAGTTTTGAATCACTAACTTCATTTTCCAGAGCATCTCCACTTATAAAGATCATAACTTTTGACTCAGATGTCCAAAATTTCCATACTATATATCGTTGGAAAGTTAGGAAGATAAGTTACACCTTTCTAGAAAATAATTTGCCTAAATCAGCCTAGATTAATCCAAATTTTCCCCTGAATTCAAAACACAAATTTTACATTCATCCACCAGTTTACTGCACCCAATTCTCAACTTCATGAAAAAAATTTGAGATTCTTAGAGACAGAATTGAAATTCGATGTCTTCATAAGAAATGTATCCGTATGTTTTTAATTTAATCCAAACAAAGAATCGTCTCATTTGGATAGCTAGAGAAAAAGTTATGGCTAACAGACCGAAGCACACTCAGTGAACATTTTCTCGATCACTACCAAATTTGTTTCCAAATCTTTCCTTATCATAACTCATACCAAGATCACTCTTTCAACTCCCTTTACTTCTCATTTTCAATAAAATCACATTTAAAACAATCATACCTAGAAGTTGTCAATGAATGCATGTACATTTATTTTTGTATGTGCAAAGATTCAAATTCACATGCATGTATGCTGACATGCTGCTTGGCATGAAATGCAAATTTTTTTCTAACTCTCACATTGCTATTTTCTCCATTTTGTAATCTGAGTTCTAACCCTTAATATGCGGACAGGATGTTACAGCAAGCACTTGGCATTTGATATACTACTACTTCTTCTCCCAAAATTAGCCACAACTTTTTTTCCTTATCGTATGTCTTATAAACTTGTACAATGTCTAATGGATGTTCTTTCAACAAAGGACTCTTGGTAGCCAGATGATAGATGAACCTTCAGATTAATTAGTATACTATGACATGTTTGCGAATTACAATTAGTGTATTTTGACATTAATTAGTATATTTTAATATGTTTGCGGATTGCAATTAAATAATACATTGTCTGTAGGTATGAAATTCTTGTGATACATGAATAATTATTAAAATTAATGATATACTGAAAAAAATTGAAGAATTATTAAATAAATAAAATTTATAAATAATATTGAATAGTTATTAAACAAATAAGATTAAAAAGTGTATTTTAAAAAATAATTATTAAAATTAAAAATATTACATTAATATGATTTTTGAAAAAATGGAAAAAAATTTAAAAAAAACATTCTGCGACGTTTTAAAAATGTGGCGGAATGTTGGAGATTCTGTGACATTTTTTAAAAACGTCGCGGAATGTCCAAACTTTCAGTGACGTTTTTATAAACGTCATGGAATGTCAATATTTTTCGAGATGTTTTACATAAAAACGTCACAGAAACCTTTTGCTTACACAACATTTCGTGACGTTTTTTGTGACGTTTTTTAAAACGTCACAGAATACATTCTGCGATATTTTTTAGACATTCTATGACGTTTTAAAAATGTCCCAAAATGCCTTGTTTTCTTGTAGTGGAATGTTTGAAGGTTGTAAATAGTATATATATTCTTTGTACTCATTGATAGCATTTTGATATTAAAGTGAATGTATGACTTATATGTTATAGGTGGTAGTACTTTTTGGACGTAATCATATTATTCGATGTATAAAGTCCTAATATATTTTTTGTTAAGTGATGATATTATCTATCCTAACAACAATAGTTCCTGGAGTTGGAGGAAAATTTTAGCAGTAAGGGATAAATTAGGAAACCAATTCAAAATTAGGATAGGAAATGGAGCTTCTACTAACTTTTGGCAGTATCCTTGGCACCCGAGAGGTATCCTCCAGTATTTCTCTACCGAAAGGGCCATTAATGGATTTGATCTAAAACTGACAGCCACAGTTTCAGAGGTGATTAGGAATAACATATGGAGCTGGCAAGAGTTAATAGGTGATACAGTAGGCTTCCTGGAACCACTCCAATATCAACCGATTAGCACTCAACAAGATAGTTTGGAGTGGTTAACTGGTTTAGCAAACAGACAAGACTATACTAATTCTTCTGCTTATTCCTTCTTAAGACCCCCTCCCCCCAACAAACTACCCCTTGGCATACCCTAGTTTGGTTCAAAAAGAACAGTCCAAGATGTTCTTTCATCCTTTGGTTGGCTTTCTGTGGCAAATTACAAACTAGAGACAGACTCCCTTACCTCCTTACCCCCAATCATTGCTCCTTATGTCTCAACGACAATGAATCAGTTGATCACCGTTTCTTTGAATGCCTTTTTTCCAAATCAATTTGGACTTTCTGCCTTTCCTACTTTCATATCAACCTTCCACCATAACTCAACCTCCATACAATTCCTCTTTGGCTAAACAATCCCCAAAAACTCATAAATTTAAATCCCAACGTTTTTCCAATTATCCTTTCAATGGTTGTTTACTATCTGTGGAAAGAAAGGAATGTCAGGACTTTTAAAGATGAAGCTATGGAGATGGATGGCTTGAAAGCTAGAGTAATCACCCTAGTATAGGAGCAACTCAGAGCAAACAACGAAGGAAGGAAAAGGTAGGAGAGTCATTTATTTCACTAACATCCTTTTGCAGGGTTTTGTTTTAGGTCAAAGTATGGAAATTGGGGAGGCAGGTCACAGCTGGTTAACCTATAGAAGGAGAGCACAACTTGTCATCTTCTCTTCGACCTCCATCATCAGCTGCAGGTTCTGTAAACTAGGGAAGGTAGAGAGGATAGCTATCCGATAGCAGATAGTTACTGTTCTCCTTAGCAATGCCAGATCAGTGGCAGCCAAGGGGAGACAAGCATCATGGTAATAGATTCATGGAACATGATGGCAGCAGGAGATCACCCCGCTTCAACTTCAGCGACGCAAAGACCAACAGACCTTCAGCTCTCCATTTTTCATCTAGGACAGTTAGTCAACCTTAACTTTTTTCACATGGAAGGGTTCCAACACTAGCACTAGCAGCAACTAAAGGCAGACCAGACGATTGAGCAGAAGCTCTGATCAATAAATTCAGATTTCAACACAGCAGATCTGGTCAGACTTCCTCTTCATGGGTTGGTACATTCAGGGAACGCAGCACTCCTTCGCGGTTGGTTGTATGCACAGGTAGTCCAGCTGGTTATAAGTATCAGCTAGTAGATTTCTCAAGGCATAAGATTCCTCAAATGATGGACTGCATGGTTTGTCTCTGTTTGAACATGTGTTACTGTCGATTGTTTTAGATATTAAGATCTCTTTGGAGCCTTGTTCAAGTCAGGTTTTTAAGTATATTGTTGCCATTTGGGAAGCTTTTCTTAGGGTATATCTTGTCAGATTAGGGGTTCTCTTTTGATTGGTTTGAGATGAGTTGTAAAACTATCTCTACCCTTGTACATAACCTTCTTTATTAATCTTACAACTGATTTACCAAAAAAATATATATTATCTATACTTACTGATAGTATTCACATATTAAAGTGATGATCTGATTTATCTATTATGAGTGGTGAAATTTTTTTGTACAATTTCACGATTTTGAAGTATATATCTTTTGTACTTGTGCTAGTATTCTCGTATTAAAATAGATATGTAACTTATCTGTAGTGATACTTTTTGTACATAGACATGGTATTGTTTTCATAGGGTGGTAGAATATTTTTAAATATATTTGATATTTTCTTGTCTTCATAGTATTACAGCTAGCCATTGAAGTTTTTTAAGGTTCGTATAAGCTCATT
>JAOSBM010000008.1:18602907-18615065 GCA_027568955.1 Erythroxylum tenue
TTTGGTAAATTATGAAAACAAACAGGGGAAAGGAAATTCTATTTCTCTTCTATTCTTTTCCCTTCTTTTCCCTTCAATATTTCTTTTCCTTTCCCTTGTGCAAATAAGGATCCAAACAAAGGCTTAGTTGGGGTTTAGAGACTGTGGCTTTGGCAATTTCTTGATGTACATATTTTTTCGTTAATTTAAATTTCTGATTTATCAAAAAAAAAGTAATGATGGTACTTGAAGAAATGATGGTTGGAGTTCTGGATGTTTACATAATGGGGAAATATTTTTCGGAAACATTTGATGCTCTTTAGTTTTGATCTTTCTCCAATTCGATCGATTTGGGTTAGTCAACGATAACAAATGTGAGGTTCCCTTTTGAGAGTTGTTGTGCAGCGCGTTGCAGTTTGTAGAGGATGAAGCTTCATTTACCGTTATTTCAAAAGGGGACAAGATACGATGGCTATCCGGAGGTTGATGTTAGAATTTCTTAAAATAAAGACTTAAGATTCCTATTATGCTTGAGGATGATGAAGTTGGTACTGTGATTTAGCTTTTTTTTTTTATAGTCTTAATAATCATTAAAAAAATCATATGAAAAATGTTTACGATCAGCTCTTTACTGAGGTGGTTTTGGAATTTTTTGAATCTACCAAAATTCTTCAAGTCATCAATCATTCCTATATATGCTTGGTTCCCAAAACACAAAACCCTTGTCATATGAGAGACTTCTACCCTATTTCTTGATGCTCTACTATCTATAAGATGATATAAAAGCTTTTTTCTGAGCGACTTAAGTCTATCCTCTCGGTAACTGTCAATTCGACACAATGTGCATTTATTCCTGAGTGGAATCCTGGTGATAACATTCTACTTCTACAAGAGTTACTGAAGGATTATCCTTCTGGTAAGAAATTGAACAGTTGCTTGATTAAGATTGACTTTTTCAAAGCCTTTGATACAATTAGTTGGAGCTTTATAAGGCTTTGTCTTAAAGCATTGCATCTTTCGCCTAAATTTGTTCATTAGATCATGACCTGCATTACTACCTCTTCATTGAGTATTCTTATGAATGGTACCCCCACCTTCCCTTTCAAACCTGCAAAGGGGTTCAGGTAAGGTGATCCTTTATCGTCGTACTTGTTTACACTTGTAATGGAGAGACTTTCTAGACTCTTAAACAAGATAGTTCTTCTCAATGGTGGATTTCAATATCACCATAGATGTAAGGAATTTAACATTACAAATCTATTATATGTTGATGACTTGATACTTTTATACGGGGTTGATTCTGCTTCCGTCCAAATCACGATGCATGTGCATGATTTATTTGTGAAATGGTCTTGACTACATCATAACTCAGAGAAGAGTTACTTCTATACTTTAGATGATGTGAGAAACTATGCAGACGTTAGAAGAATCACTAGACTCCATCATTGTCATATTCCTTTTCATTATCTGGGAGTCCCAATTATGGCTTTCAAACTTGATGGCATGGTAGAACAGATTCCTTTCTTATCTAGCTTGACTTACACTCCTTATTTTAGTGCTTGCAATTCTCCATCTCCATTGGGTTGCTTATGTTGCTTTGCCTTGGAAAGCAATCAAAGAGGTAGACCAAATTATGAAATCCTTTCTCTAGTTAGTACAAGTAGGGAACTTGAGCAATGCTCGCGTCAAATGGTGTGAAGTTACGACACCACAAAGGCATGGTGGTCTAGGAATTATCTCAATATCCAAATGCAACAAGTTTTGATGTGCAAAAGGTTGTGGAGATTATACACGGATCGGAATGTATTTTAGTCCCATTTTTCTAGCAATCAACACATGACTTTCAATATGGTAACTTTTTTAAGATAATGCAAAAGTCAAGTAAGACCATTTAAGATTACAAATGAAAGTTTAATCTTGAAGCCTACACTTCCATTATAGTTGTTGCTTTTGAGAAATATTAAACAAATATCAACCTTTATAAAAAAAAAACTCTCCCAAAAGGTTCTTTTAAACATGAGCAATATAGTGATCACTTAGAATATTATACATTGCACACCAAGGAGAAATAACATACAAGTTTTTTGGGGAAATAAAATTGTTAAACATCCAAAGAAAAAGAGTAATCTTTTAGGAAGAATAGAAATAAAGGTACCTATACTAACACATCCATGAATCAAAATTTGAACTTTATTAAGGATTAAAACCTAGCCAACTTACCTCAACCAATGTCGCTAGAAAAGTGATTTGTAGAAATTTATTACAGTTTTCACTAAAATCATGACCATCACATCAAAAGTTATAGGAACCTTAAGTGAACCATCAATGAACTCTTTTAAGGGGGACACTTAGAATAATTTCCTAGAAAATACAAAGCTATTCATAAGGACAAAACTAAGAAATGACGTAGATCAAGGATCCCAAACTAAACAAGAGGATAAGGAAGACCATATAAGTCATTAACATGATTGTTAATAGAGACAGTAGTTATAATAGACCTTAATTGAAGATTTCTGCTTAAAATAATCGAGTACACATCATAAGAGACTAAAATAAAAATGGTGAATAAGAAGGTAGATCATATTTAAAAAAAGAGAAAAAAAAGCCCCAAGATTATAGATGGCATAATTAGGGTACAAGATGTAGAATAAATCCTAAAAGTTTAAGTTGGAGATGAGAACCATAATAAGTTACTAAAAATAGGAGCCAATATGGATGAAGATCAAATACCAAAATGATATAATTTTTAAAAGAATAATAAGAAATCTATGTTGCATGTTTAACTTTAGACATGATAGGAATTGAGCCACATATAATAACTTATAGGGTGAATATGAGACCTAATGCTAAGTTCATAAAGTAGAAGAAAAGAATATATGAGAAAGAATGAAAATAGGTAAGAAAAGGTAAATAAAATTTTAAGTGCAAGCTTTATTAGGGAGGTGATGTATCTAAATTGGCTCACCTATAGGGTTATAATGAAAAATCTAATAAAAGGTATCGCAAGTGCATTAATATTACAATTTTAAACAAAGTATATCTAAAGGTAGTTGTCTGCTTCCAGAGATATACTAACTTATAAACACCAAAGTAGGATATAGGTGGTTGAGTTTCATATACATATAAATGTTATAATCAGATCCATATGTGTGAAGATTGTAGGGTTCCGTTTCCGGAACCCAACTTCGAAATAAAAAATCGAAAAACAAAAAGAAGTGAAAGCCAAAGAATGAATCATAAAGCGAAAGTGGGCCAAACGGCAAAACGAATGAACGGACGGAAAACAAAGCTAAAGTCAAAGTGAGCGAAATCCGAAGAAAATCAAATCGGATCAAAAAGCGAAGGAATCGAAAACGTGTGCGGAAACCAAAGAAAATCGCAAGGTTTGAAATCAGAGAAAACAAAAATGCTTAAGGACGAGCTCTTAACTCCGACATTCGAAAACACATACTTTAGAAACAGAAACAAATGCGTTGAAAAACCATAAAGACGAACCAATCTACCTCAATTCGCTTAGACCCAATTGCAAATCGGTATATTCATTTTTTTTCCATTCTATATCATTCAAAACAATTCAATGTCTCATTTGAAATTCATCAATTCCAATTCCTCAATCCATTTAATTCTTCAAATTCCATCATATCTCATATCTCGTCATGTAAAACAAAATCTTATTTCTCTTTTGCCATAAAATCCCACATATGTCTAAGCACCATCAATTCATACACAAAAAACACTTCAATAATTCAGACCAACCATCACAATCATCGGACCTCCTGTCCGGAATCCAAACGCATTCAATCACATTCATATCATCATAATACTTCAATACCCAACACATTCACATCTCAATTCTATACACAAAGCCATAACTCATTTGCATCATGAAATAAATACTTAAAAAATATTAATGGCATTTCCAAGCCATAATACAACGTCAATATTCAAAATCCAAAGAACACAAGATACAACAGTCCTCAAATTCTCAACAACAATCTAACTTAAAACAATACAAGATGAACACATGCAAACAAAAACCTTCACTTTCTTTCACCCAATCTTCTTCTCATCACCTGTGGATGGGAATGAAGGGGGGAGGGGGTGAGCTTATAGCTCGTGGGTAACATAGTTATAACCGAAAAATAAGCAAAATCATTTTCCAAAACTTATTGCCGGTTTATAGAAATTTCACGGTAGGAAATTCATTAAATGCTTTTTTTTTTCCAAAATTTCTCAACTTATCAAAGAATTCATGAACAATTTTTAAAACATGGATGCATCACACTTAGAAACACAATAAGAGCACATAACACATCAGAATGGTTTGGGTCAATCCAGAAATAGAACGTACTACACATTCTCGCATAGCAGTCCTGTGTAGCCGTGAACTTATGGGAGTCCTCGAAGGAACTCCAATGCCACTAAAGGGCAGGCGGGAGAAGCCTTTTTGACAAGTGCACTTGACATCTTATGGGAGCTAACCAAACCCACATAACACAACTTCACACTTGAAATCAGATTGCCCGAAGGCACGTTTCAGAAACTTAAAATTTTCATAATCATGTCATATCAGACATATTTTCATTCAAAATTTCACAATGTCAATCCAATTCACATAACATATTCTCAATCATTCAAAGAATGCAACAATTATAGAAATTATCAAATCATTCAAACACAATGAATTTAACAATTATTGCAAAGTCTTAAATCATTCAAAACCATGAATCTGAAAATACTTTATTTTCTTGATTTTTTTTGAAATCATTTCATCTTCTTGATTTTTCAAAAATATATATATGGCTTAAAATTCAATTTATAAACATGGTACCTACCTCATATCCATGCTTGAAACTTGTCCAAAATCTCTTCTCCTGCCTTGCTCCCATTGCCTCTCTTAATTTTCCCTCATCTAAAGCAAAAATTCCCTAATTCATAGAAATCCAAAATTGAACAATTTATAAAGCATAAACACCAAAATTCATCTTAGAAATCTCAAACCCATACAATCCTCAAGCTATCTAAACCAAGTTTCTTTCAAAATTCAACAAATCAAAATTTTCTCTTACCTTAATCCTTCACCAAATGAAGAGTTTCTTAGCTTGGATGGAAGCTCTCATCTTCTTTCACCTTTTTCCTTCTTGAATCAACTTAAAGTCACTCTTAAAACCTAACAAAAATCGTGACCTAGCTTCTTCTTTTCTTCTTCCTCCTTTCTCTCCACCGAATATACTCTTCTCTCCTTCCTTATTCTTTTGTTTCTTTTCTCCCTTTCAATTTCGCGCATCACTTCTCTTTATACTAAAGCCCAATCTTCTTATTTACCAACTTGCCATTAATGAATGAGAAAAGACCCTTATGCCCTTACATGTAAGCCTCATAACTTAAAACCTTAAGTAATCTCCCAAATTTGCCCTCATTTTACCTTTAAAACTGACATCTTAACTCTTTATTTTGATAAGGTAAATGAAGCAATTTGATAACACTTCCTTCTAGAGAAATGTTCCTCTATGTCTTATGTTCCCATATACACCAAAATCACTCAATTTGGTTCAGAAATGAAGAAGTTATGGCCAAAACACTTTCAGACCAACTAAACCAAGACTGAACACTACACCTAACTTTACTCCAGAAATTGAACATCTTAGGAACTGAATTGAAATTCGATTCCTTCAGACAACTTGTACCTCCATGTCTCTAGTCTAATTTGAAATAAGAATCAACTCAATCGGAGCTCTATAGCTTAAGATATTGCCAAAAAACTGAAGTCTATTTAGAGAAAAAAATATTCAGCTCATACTCTTTTGACCGACCTCTCACTTTGATTCGATCGGTCTTTCTCAATTTAATATCAAAACCTATAAATTTGATATGGAGAGATAGAGGGATGTCTTAGAAATTTAACGCTTTAAAAATCAGGTCAATCGGAGGTCGGACGAAAAAGTTATGATTAAAAGAGTGAAGAGAGGTCGAAAATGGCAAGAAAAATTAGGGATCGGTCAGAAAGTCGGCAGGCGATCGCCCGGCGCTCGCATGGGCGATCGACGATCGGGCACTCGGCGATCGGTCAGCGCTCGACGATTGGTCACTGCTCGACGATCGGGAGCTCGGCGATCAGTCAGCGCTCGGCGATCGGGCGCTCAGTAATCGGGCGCTCGGCGATCGGTCAGCGCTTGCATGCCATACTCGCGCTGGGCTGGCCGTGCAGTTTTTCATTCCAACTTCCTATCTTCCAACTTTCATATCTTTTGACCTAGAACTCCAAATTTTACAAACTTGGTATCAATGGAAAGATAAAAGACAGCTCTACAACTTCCATGAAGGACTTAAAAACAATTTAGGTCTCTAAAGGGGTCAAAAATCCACGCAAAAGTGGCTGGTCAATCAGCTCACCTGAACAGTAACAGAACTTATAAACCTCATAACTTTCTACTCTATTGTCCAAAAATGTCATACTTTATATCAATGGAAAGACAAAATCACAATCTATAACTTTCACAAAGAACTTGAAAGCAATTTCAACCTCTAACTAGGTCAAATTTTCAATCAAAGTTTCTGCCATGCGAAAAATCACCTAAACAATATCCAAACTTCAAGCATTCATATCTTTCAATTCCCACATCCACAAATGGCATATAACACATCATTGCACAGCTATGAAATCCCTCTATAACTTTCAAGAAGGCTACTTAATCCAATTCAAACCATATCAATCCAGAATTTGCCTCAAGCCTAGCATACACAAAACCTACCCTTATGGGCATTTT
Source organism: Erythroxylum tenue (assembly GCA_027568955.1). Taxonomy (NCBI): domain Eukaryota; kingdom Viridiplantae; phylum Streptophyta; class Magnoliopsida; order Malpighiales; family Erythroxylaceae; genus Erythroxylum; species Erythroxylum tenue. The sequence continues at coordinate 18,609,654 of JAOSBM010000008.1, forward strand.
CAAAAACAAAGCAAAATAAACTTAAATTCGAATGGTCATAACTTTCAATCCCGATATCAAAAAATGTCAGACTTTATAGCGATATGAAGCTATCAAGAAAAGCTATAACTTTCATGAAGATCATTTAATCAAAATCCTTCCAGATCAACCCAAAAAAATTCAAGAAAGTTTCAGCTTACAAATCACTTTCTGCTACTATTCATCCCAAACAAAATTCAAAGTTACAATTCTCCAAAATCTCACACTTTTACTATTCATTTCTTGCTTTTCAACTTTCATTCAAATCAATTTATTCACTATAATTGTCATTGTACCCTTACACATACAAATTTACCCAAAATCTCAAAATCATCAAAAACCAAATCAATTCTTTCCAACTCAATTTCAGTAAAGCTCCCACAACACATACATAACATACGATAAATCATTGGAATCCTCCATAACACTCAAGGGAGCTAATACAGTCAACCAATCCACACCAAATCCAGAAATTGTCTCAAAAATACAACAAACACCATTCTACTCATTAGACAAGGCCATGTTCAAAACCGTACTATAGCACCTTTTTATTAATCATATGCAAAACACAAGAAGACTCAAATGTCTTTCATTTCATCAATTGCTCATAGATTCATTCATACTTTTCATTCATTACAAGGAATCATACCATATTTCCTCATTAAATTTCATTAAATAATTTCTAATTTCTAAGAAAAGTTCGGGGTCCAACAAAGATGATGAAAAAATGATAGTTAACAAAACATATTATTACAAAGATAATGTCGATTAGATCAAATAATTTATGGGTAACCTATCATAGGCTCATCAATTCCATTTTTTACAAACAATTTAGTCAAAATATGAATATGTGGATATGATCTTTAAAATGGAAGTATGGGGAGATCAATTAGTAAACCTAGGAGAATGTTTCAAGATACTAAAGAAGAGTGGTATGAAACTAAATCTTATGAGGTGTGTGTTCAAAACTTCTTATGAAATTCTTAGTATTTATGATGAGTCAAAGGGGCATTAAAATTAATCTTTAAAAGATCAAAGCAATCATTACTATGAAACAGATATAGACTTTAAAGAAAGTACAAATTCTTGTAGGTAAAATAACAAGCTTATCTTATTTTCTTTCAAAGTCTAGTAAAAGGTATCTTCTTATTTTTCAAAATATTAAAACAAAGCATAAGGCTCAAATGAAGTAGCAAATGCTAGTAGGCGTTTGAAATTACAAAAAATCACTTACATAATCAAGCCCTCTTCACCACCCCTTATAATAGAGAAAATATGTACTTGCAAATCTTAACTGTATTAGAAGCACTGAATTCATTTCTTATTCAGAAAGACAAACATTAAAGCAATATTTAATGGATTTGGTAGGCTACTTCGCTTCTATTGCTTGAGAATAGAAAAAAGTGATTAGGGAAAGAAGCTTACTGAAGGTTGTTTTCTTTAGGAAGTTTCCTTGAGAAAGGTATCAAGTGTGAGGTCAAAAGGGGATCATTCATTGATCCAATTGGATGTCCACCTCTAGGAACATAATATATGATTAATTGTAAAAAGATTTTTTGTACATCATGATTGTAAAACCATATACATAAAAGAAGACATCGGCACCAACTTACTTAGAAGTCTAATTTTTTCCTTCCATGTCATGATCAATAATTTTAGTTAGCTTTAGCCAACATTCTTTAAAGGAAGAGCATTTTGTACACGAAGCTTATATATCTGTTAGAGAAGGCAACTTTATTGCAATAGTTCTTTTTAATAAAACTCAGCCAAAAAGCGTATATAAAAAGGAATAAATATAGTGAAAATTGTATTCTTTGTCGTAGTAGTAAATAGGAAAAAATATATAATTTGTTTCTTTGTCTTTAAAAAATAGGAGCAATTAATAGTGATATGTTAACTAAAAAATCCTTTTGTAGCAAATTATTTATTAAGAAAAATAAATAAGCTTAACACAAAGGTAAAAAATAAATCCTAATAACGTGGTCCTAGACATCTACCATTATGCCCATAATGATCAGTCATACTATGGATATTTGTAATGGAAAAGAACATTTAATTATTTGTGTAATAGATCATAAGGTGGGCCATAAGTTGGGAGAATTTATATCAACTCAAAAATTGAGGTCATGATCTACTTCTTCTGGTTTGAGTTTGGTAAGTTATTTTTTTGTTCGTATAGAGACTCTCTTGACCTTTTTTTGCATGACATATGATCTAGCTATGAGCTTCCTTTTGTACATTGTTTGGGTCTACTTAAGTAAAGACTAGTTACAATTAAATGAAAGATCCCTTATTGCACATTTTTGATATCTGTCTTTATCTAATCAAAGATAGTTCAATCCGATTTTAGCTAATTTAAGGTTTATCGTCTTTCCGACTCCATTTTGGGGCACTATTGAAGACTTTTTTTGGCCTCCCATGTTCTTAATAAAAAATGGAAAATGAAAAATGTCAAGAAAAGATTAACCTACTGAATACATAAGGTATTTTAAGGACCTAAAATAAAATACACTTCAATGGAGAAAGCAATATATGTTATTGCCAAGCTTGAGAAAAAATTGAAACTATATTTCTAGGCTTATCTCATCGTTATTATGATAAACCTACGATTAGGAAGAGTTTTATTCAAAACTGTAACATTAAGAAGGATGGTTAAGTGGTTAGTAGAACTCAATGAGTTTGAGATCAAATTTTCACTACAAAAATTGACAAAATCTTAGTTATTGCCATACATAACATTTGAATGCACAATCCCTACCAATACTTCATATATGACTGAACTTAAATTGAATTATTCACTCACTTGAATGTTGAACATTGTTGGTGCATCAGGAAAAAAAGTAAAGTTAATATTATTACTCAAAACCTGTACGAGATCAATAATATGGGGAAAATGGTGAAATACTTACAAATTTACGCAAAAGAAATTAAGTTAGAACCCCAACTTATTGTCTGTTAGTTGATTGGCTCTTTTTTCCTAAAGAAGAAATCATATTAAAGTATTTTAACTTGTATTAAATTATAAAAATAAACATAAATTCAGGTATAACACATTTTTATAAAAAATGATTTAGCACATCAATTGACAAAATATGGAGCAAAAGGAATGAAGTTTAAAGATATATTTTGGGAAGTTAAACTTAAGCTTATATATGAGGAAAATCATAAGCATAAGTGGATTAGTTAGTCACAAATTATCTATGTAGAAAAAGGATAATTACCTTCAAACTAAGTTAAGGCAACGAAACTCATATGTAGATCCATAAAAATCTCCATTATTAATGGACAACTTTACATACACTCCTACATTTATTCCTTCTTGAAATGTGTCACATCACACTAAGCAAAAAATATATAAAGGAATTCCTTGAAGATTTATATCGATCACATTAGGGTTGCTCAACTTTAATTTTATGTTAAGAATATTTTCGGCCATCACTTAAGAGAGATCCAATTTGTTATGTTAAAAAGTGATATATATGTTAAACAAACTCACATTTTCTTCATCATCTTGTTAGATAATATTCAACTATTTAATCTTTAATATTGATTGAGTAATAGAGTACATACATTCTAGCCTATTCTTACAAGTCATTAGACAATACAAGTTCATCCTTATCGTAGTCCAACACTTCCTATAATGGAAAAAATAAAATCATACTCAACCATGATAGGAAAAATAGTTATATACAAATATGGAATCCTCCTTACCTATAGTAATAGGCAACGAACTATTGTTCATTTATTTAAAACTAAAGAAATTTTTTGAGTCTTAGGGAATCAAACAGAACATCATATCTATTGCTCACCTGTAGGTTAATGGTTTTACAAAGGTCACCAATGTAACCATTTTATAAATTAGAATAAAGAAATTTAGGTGGATGACTTATGTTGTTGATTTGCAGAGAGATTTGGGTTTTTCGCAGATGATTTCTTTTAGAAAGAAGAAAGATAATAATAGAATATGGATATTGTCAGAAGCATTAATTCATGACAGCAGTTTTACATAGACGTCTTTTAACGTTTTTAACGTTTTTAAAGAAACTGAAACATAAATCTGAAACAACGCAACTGATAAGAGATAACCATCTCCTAAGGAAGAAAATAAGACATCTGGCAGCATTCTTAAACACATGTTTTAACACTCCTCCTTGTTTAGATGCTGCAAACTCTAAGTTTCTTCCTGAAATTTTCAAACTTGCTAAGTTTCAATGGTTTCGTAAAAATGTCAGCAACTTGATCTTCAGTCTTGCAATAACAAAGAGTCACATCACCACTTTTTTGCACTTCTCTCATAAAAAACAACTTGATATTGAAGTGCTTGGTCTTGCCATGAAACACTGAATTGTTAGAGATTGCAATGGCTGCTTGGTTATCAATAAAAATCTCTATACTTTGTTTCTGTTCCAGTTTTAAATCAGTCAGGATTTTCCTCAACCAAAGAGCTTGATTCACAGCTCCTGTTGCGGCAATAAACTCAGCCTCAGCAGTGGATTGAGCTACTGTTTCTTGCTTCTTTGAGCTCCATGAAAACATCCCTGATCCAAAAGTAAAACAATATCCAGATGTGCTTTTCATGTCGTCAATTGAGCCTCCCCAATCACTGTCCGAGAATCCTGTCAACTTGAGCTCCTTGCTCTTCATAAACTTGACTCCATAGTTCCAAGTTCCCTTGATGTATCTGATGACTCTCTTTGCAGCCCTCAAGTGAGTCTCATTTGGACAATGCATGAACCTAGATAGAATGCTCACTGCATTTAGAATGTCTGGTCTGGTTGCAGTTAAATACATTAGACATCCTATTAAGCTTCTGAATTCAGTTTCATCAACTTAGGCAGTTCCATCTTCTTTGACTAGCTTTTCCTTTTGATTCATAGGAGTACGCATTTTCTTGCAGTCTTCCATCTGAAATTTTTTTAGTATTTCCTTTGCATACTTCTTCTGGCAAATGAACACTTCGTCCTGACTTTGCTTGACTTCCAAGAAAGTAAATCATCAGGCCAAGATCTGTCATCTCAAAGACTGTTTTCATTTCTAGCTTAAATTGATTTACCCAATTAGAATTACTCCCAGTAATTAGTAGATCATCTACGTAAAGAGAAATAATCAGAATGTCTGTACTATCATGCTTGACATATAAAGTAAGTTCCGATAGGCGTTTCTCAAACCCCAAACTAATTAAATAATCATCAATTCTACTGTACCACGCTCGAGGAGCTTGCTTTAGACCATAAAGCGCCTTTCTTAGCAAATACACTTTGTCTTCTGCTCCCTTTTCCACGAAGCCTTCAGGCTGCTCAACATAGATCTCTTCCTGTAGAAATCCATTAAGAAATGCTGACTTGACATCTAACTGAAATACTTTCCAGTTTCTTTGAGCTGCAAGAGCAAGAA
>JAOSBM010000008.1:18695632-18706330 GCA_027568955.1 Erythroxylum tenue
TCATGTAAGGGCATATATCATTATATATCACTGGCATACGTACCAAAAGGATTCAAATACATCTTTGAACTCATATAAAATGATTTATATATCAATATACAGTAGTATCTCCAAATACAGAACAACATAAAATGGCTCTGAAAGTCTGATGTTATAGGTCCTCCCCTCCTCAAAAGAGTTTCGTCCTCAAAACTCCTATGTCGAGGACACAAATAAAAGGGGGAGCTGACATCTCATAGTATCCTCAAGCTCCCATGTCATCTCTTCAACCCTGTCACTCTTCCAAAGAACTTTAACCATGGGCACATCCTTGCTACGTAATCTCTTGGTCTGTTGATCCAAAATCTGAACTGGTTCCACCTCAAAACTCAGGTCTTCTCTTAACTCTACTGGAGGTGTCTTCGAAACATGAGATGGATCCGGTAAGTACTTTTTAAGCATAGAGACATGGAATATATTATGGATCCTATCTAAGTCCGGTGGCAATTCCAACCGCTACGCCACAGTCCCGACACGCTCCAGGAAGCAAAAAGGTCCGATATATCGAGGGTTTAGCTTCCCTCGACTCTGAAATCTGATGATACCTTTCCATGGTCATATTCGAAGAAAAACCCTGTTACCAACTGCAAACTCTAACGATCGTCGCCTATTATCCGCATAACTCTTTTGCCGATCCTGGGAGATCTTCATCTTTTCTCGAATGATTTTTATCTTCTGAGTGGTGACTTCTATCAATTCAGCTCCTTCTATTTTAGCCATACCAACCTCATCCCAATACAGAGGTGTCCTGCACTTCCTTCCATAAAGTGCTTCATAGGGTGGCATACCAATACTTGTCTAATAACTATTGTTATAAACGAACTCAATCAAAGACAAATGTCGGTCCCAACTCCCTTGAAATTCCATCACACATACTCTCAGCATGTCCTTTAGTGTTTGAATGGTCCTCTCTGACTGACCATCGATCTATGGGTGGAAGGCAGTGCTAAACTTCAGTTTAGTCCCTAAAGATTCTTGAAATTCGGCCAAAATTGTGAGGTGAATCTTGGATCCCTGTTTGATACTATAGAAACTGGTACCCCGTGCAGCTTCACAATCTTGTCAATATACAACTTTGCTAATTTTTCCAATTAATAGGTTCTGTGGATAGGCAGAAAATGGGCAGACTTCGTCAATCTATCTACTATAACCCAAATAGCATCATGACCTTTCGATGTATGGGGTAACCCAACTACAAAATCCATCGTCACATGCTCCCACTTCCATTCTAGAATAGGCAAAGACTGTAACATACCTACTGGTTTTTGATGCTCTGCCTTAATTTGTTGACAGACCACAAATTATGATATCTCTCTCTTCATCCCTGGCCACCAATAACTCTCTTTAGGAGTTCGATACATCTCGGTACTACCCAGATGCATAGCATAAGCGGAACTGTGAGCTTCCTCGAAGATAGCTCGCCTGAGACCTTGATCATTCGGCACACAAACTCTGTCTCTGAAGACTAATAATCCGTCTACTCTTAATCTGAATCCTTCATTCTCATTGGATGGCAATTTCTCCTGAATGACTTTTAATTCGGGATTGTCAGCCTGTGATCTCCTGATCTCGTCAAGTAATGTAGGCCGAACTTCAAACCTTGCTAATAATGTTCCATCCTCCTTTGCCACTGAAAGTCTAACCCCAAGGCTCCGCAAACTCATCACATGTGTCATATAAGGATCTTCCCTAACAGGTACTGCTGAATAGGACTTACGACTCAATGCATCGGCTATCACATTTGCTTTCCTCGGATGGTAGTCGATTATTAAGTCATAATCCTTAATCAATTCCAACCATCTCCTTTGTCTGAGATTTAGCTCCGTTTGTGTCATTAGGTACTTCAGACTTTTATGGTCGGTGTATATACGACAAGTCTCCCCATAAAGATAGTGTCTCTAAATCTTGAGTGCAAATACTACTACTACGAGCTCCAAATCATGTGTGGGATAGTTTAGCTCATGCTTCTTCAGCTGTCTAGAAGCATATGCGATCACTCGCCCCGCCTGCATAAGTACACAGCCGAGTCCCTGGCGATTGGCATCGCTGTATACTTCATACCCAAGCCCCTGGGTAGGTAAGGCAAGCACTGGTGCAGAAGTCAATCGCCTCTTCAGCTCTTAGAAACTCGCCTCGCATTTATCATCCCACAGAAATTTTATGCCCTTCTGGGTAAGCCTCGACTAAGGGGCTGCAAGCATTGAGAAACCCTCAACAAATCTCCGATAATAACTAGCTAATCCTAGAAAACTACGAACTTCTGTGACATTCTTGGGTTGCTCCCATTCAAGTATAGCTTCGACTTTCTTTGAGTCCACAAAAATACCTTCCCCCGATACAACATGCCTAAGGAATCCTATCTCCCTTAGCCAAAATTCACACTTTGAGGACTTCGCATACAACTGCCTTTCGTAAAGTATTTGTAGCACAATCTGGAGATGTCTAGCCTACTCCTCTTCATTCTTAGAGTAAATCAGAAGATCATCAATGAAGACTATGATAAACTGATCTAAATAAGGAGGGGACACCTTGTTCATGAATTCCATAAATACTGCAGGTGCATTTATTAATCCTAATGGCATTACCAAAATTTATAGTGTCCATACCTCATCTAGAAGTTAGTCTTTTGCACATCATTCACATCAATCTTCAATTGACGGTAACCAGACCTTATATCTATTTTTGAGAATACTGTAGCTCCTGTTAACTAATCAAATAAATCATCAACCCTGGGAAGTGGATACTTATTCTTCATGGTAACTCTATTTAATTGTCGATAATCAACACATAAACGGAGGGTCCCATCCTTCTTTTTGACAAATAATACTGGTGCTCCCCACGGTGAATGGCTTGGTCTGATGAAGCCCTTGTCTAGCAACTGTTGTAGTTAAATCTTCAACTCTTTCAATTCTGCAGGTGCCATACGATAAGGTGGTATAGATATTGGGGTTGTCCCCGGGACCAAGTCAGTAGTGAAATCAAATTCCTAATCAGGTGGCAATCCAGGCAACTCCTCCGGAAAAACCTCAGGGAACTCGCACACAATGGGGACATCTCTCAATTCAACCCTCTTTGCTGATGTGTCAATTACATGTGCAAGGAATGCCTGGCATCCTTGACCAATCAACCTCTTGGCCTTGATCACCGATATCAAACAACTCGGGAGTACTCGTCGGTCACTAGTAAATTTAATTGAAACTCCATCTTGAGATTTAAACTCCACTTCTTTCTTAAAATAGTCAACCCTGGCACGATACCTTCCTAACCAGTCAATCCCCAAAATCACCTCGAAATCCTGGAAATCGAGGGGAATAAGATCTGCCTCTAACACAGCATCACCAATCTTTATCTCACAAGTAGTATATACTTCAACGCAAGCCACTTTCTCTCCAAGAGGAGTGACCATATTGAGAGGCGAATCTAATAGCTTCAGGGGATGAAAAATATCCTCTGGATCAGGTCGTAAAGGTCTAACCTAGAGATGACTTCCCCTTCCTCATCCAACCATGCTATCACTATAAAATCAAAGAAGAGACATTGTTTAATAAAATAAATTGGACTAAGCCTAGCTTATCCGATAACCCAACATCCCAAGGAATGTCGAAAGTACTTTGATCGAGGTCGAAATCATTCGACTGTTAAGGACGTCAACTTAACGATCCGAGACTCAACTTCCCGACTAAAGACTTTTGACACCTACACTCAACTCCTAAGGCTCATGAACTTTTTGAAAACGGAAATAACACTTTTGAAAATGCAAAACCTTGGCTCTGATACCAATTTAATTTTCACGATCCGGTACCACATCGGGCCTATGACAACCGCCGTATAACCGAGCTAAGGACTCTTACGGTATCCTTAATCCGAATATGCAAGGCTAACTGAATATCTATTCTTCTTTTCCTTTTTTTTGAAAAATTTGGGTAGCACAACGACTGTATTTTAAAAATCCCAAAAACTGCAAACGATTTCAAACACACTTTTATATTCACATCTAACCACAAATTCAGAACTCTCTAGTCCACTCAAGGTAATCTCAACTCCAGGCGATCTCAACTCAAAGCAATATCAACAATAGTATCAAAAGTTCATACATAAAATCTTTTATAAAACGTAAGGCAATCAAAAGTTAACTTGCAAAATCATAAAGCGTATGTACATAAACACAGTTCATGAGCCACTAGACAATAAAAGTACAAAATAGGAAACTACCTACGTGTGGTAATACCACGAAAATCTAAAAATACTGCATGATCCACTCAGAGCTTTAAACTTACTAAATTAACCTGCATGGTTGGAAAGCAGAGGGGGGTGAGTACTCTAGGTACTTAGTGAGCAGGAAAACATATATCACAAATAGAATTCGACTCATACCAAGACGATGTAGATAATCCACGAAGTGAATATATATCACATAGAAAATACATAGGCCCAGCCTATGACTCAACGTATACTGGTTAGGAACCATATAGGCCTAGTCTATAGTTCACTCATCCGGTGAACATAGGCTCCAGTTCCAGTACACAAAAATGTAAAAAAACATCATATGTATCAATCAAATTTCAATAGGAAAAGCAATATCAGAATAAGCCAAAACAATCATGTGTGAAACCATTAGTCGGCCAAACTAATGTGCATACCCACCAATACTCATTTTTGGCTCGACTTTCGTCCGTGGTGAGTCCGAAATACAGTCGACAAGAGCGTCATGACCCTAGGTGATGACCTCATTGGTGTCCAGACCCTAGGTGTGGAATCACCCGCAAGTCCCGTAGAAAGGTGTCGATACGACGACTAGACTTTCATGTACCAACATCAAGGGTACGGGGGTCGCTTAATCATAACCAGTTGTGCCCAGCACATGATTGGCTAATCGTTTCCTCACCAATCACAAAAATCATATAGAAATATTAAGTAAAAATATCAAATAAGGCAATATGCCTTTATTTATCAGTTCAACCAATAAAATGAAACTTTTCCATGGCTCTAAGCCAAAGAGAACAAATATATGCAGAATACATGACTAGGTTATGCTTATGTAAATTCCAAAACATTATTTCATGCAATAAAAGTTATCTTTTAAATTCCAAGTGAAAAGTTATTCAAAAATGTAGTTTCAGAAAAATAAGACGTTCATTACATTTCAAGTTCAGATTGTTTGAAAAAAAATATCATTTCTCAAAATACATAATAAAAAAATTAGTTGCACTCCAAGTGTAAAGAGTTATTAAAAACAATCATCTGAAATTCAAGTTACCATACATTGCCTAGGTTCAAAATTCACGTACAGGTCATCATGCTTGTCTTAGGATGTTTTAATCTTATTTGAGAACTATGGTCTCCCCAACTCACCTCAAAAGAGGGTGTGCACTACTTTGTCTTGAAAAATTATCGGTATGAGCTCCTTGATTCCTGGCTCCCGAGCCTTTATACATAAAAGACATACAATGAGATTACTACCTACCATCAATTTTATAATTATGCACCATCATATAAGTGTATAAAACATAATATCATTTCCTTTTAGCTATAGGATTCCCCACTTTAATTCCCATCTTTATCCAAACACATTAGGTCATTACTCATCAACCTAAGCAATAATTCAAGTTCACTTTAAGTAAACATGAAAGCATTTTTTCCAATGCATACCATTACAAAGCCTTAAATCCTAGGCCAAGTTCACTTAGGCATTTTAACAAACATCTTGTGAGCATGACTTTCAAGCCACATTTCCAAGACTTTATCATAATAATTCTTGCTCCTATCATGTCATATAGGAAACACTCCCATTCAATAACACATTCCACCAATCCCTTCAAACCAACTCCTTTCATTTAAGCTACATTAATCACTTACACAACTTATTTCCATAATCCACCTCTTCTCCATTATTTCGACCTACACTTACCCAACACATATTTTCTTCATTCTTCATCATCAGTTCACATCATGCATGTATAACTAACACCATTTAACTTATTTTGACCATCAATTTCAAAAGATATTCAAAAATTCACCAACTTTTACCTAAAGGGGAAAATTTTGGTTTTGACTTAATGAACCCTCTCCATGACATATTTCATTCATCTAAACCATGTTTCATGCATAATCAAGCATGGAGAACAACATATCTTAACACCAAACTCAAATCCTACTGTAGAGAGAGATGAGACAAAATTTACCTATACTTTCCTTTAGTGATATCTTCCAATCATTTGAGAATTTCTCAAATCTAATGATAGATTTGAGTTCCTTGACCCCAAATTAGCCTGGAACACCTTGATTGAGGTTGAAGAATAAAAAAGAAGGGATAACTTTGGTGATGGCCAAAACTTCCTCTCTTTCCTCTCTTCTCCTTCTTTCTCCTCTCTTTTAATTACAACAAAGTGTTTTAATGTCTAAATGAAGGGGTTGCACAGCTACACCATGTAGAAGGGTCTATAATTTGACTCTTCTTTGACCAAGCATGATAAATTTACCATTTTGCTCTTAGGTATGTGAAATTACCATTATACCCTCCAAACTTTCCTAAATTTGCAATTAAGTCCAAAATTTACAAATCTCCAAAACTTTTATTTTTAGTTTGGTCCTTGGAATCTTGGAAATAATGATTAAGCCGCTTAAATTTATAAAATTACGAAGTGGTCCTCCAAGAATTGAAAAATTACTATTAAGTCCTTTAACTTTTAACAATTTGCAAATAAGCCCTTATGTACTTCAACTTTTCCAATTATACTTTCTAAGTGTCCAATAAGTCTATAAATCATGTCTAATCACTTCTAAGGCATTAGAACACATTTAATTCAACCACCATGGTTATATTCATCTTATGGACTCTGTTATACTCACTTAAAAGCTCATATGTCGGAAATCTCCAAAATTTCGCATACCGATGAACTCTAAGTTCATATAAGGGCATATATCATTATATATCACTGGCATACGTACCAAAAGGATTCAAATACATCTTTGAACTCATATACAACCATGTATATATCAATATACAGTAGTATCTCCAAATACAGAACAACATAAAAGGGCTCCCAAAGTGATATATGTTTTTCCTGCTCGAGTGTGAGATTCCACATCGGTTGGAGAGGGAACGAAGTACGCCTTATAAGGGTACGGATACCTCCCCCTTGCAGATGTGTTTTCCGTGGCCTAATACACTGGATCCTATCAAAAATCCGAGGTTAAATGTGCTTGGATGAGAGTAGTTCTAGGATGGGTAACTTCCTGGGAAGGCCTCGGGAAAAGCAAAAATTATGAGGGCCTTGGCCAAAGCGGACAATATCTGTAAGCAGGTGATTTGGGATATGACAAGTGGTATCAGAGCTGGTACCCGAACCGTTATGCCTGCTAGGCTTGACCCCAAAGAGGGCAGGGCCCTAAGGGGGTGGAGAGTGTGAGATCCCACATCTGTTGAAGAGGGAACGAAGTACGCCTTATAAGGGTACGGATACCTCTCTCTTACAGACGTGTTTTCCATGGCATAATGCACCAGATCCTATCAGAACTCTGAGGTTAAATATGCTTAGATGAGAGTAGTTCTAGGATGGGTGACCTCCGGGGAAGGCCTCAAGAAAAGCAAAAACCGTGAGGACTTGGCTGGGCCAAGGCCCAAAGCAGACAATATCTGTAAACGGGTGATCTGGCATATGACACACGTAATTGACATGAAAATTATTTGAAAAATAAACCTCTAGGATGGTATATAGGCTGGAAACCTATGATGCAACTTCCATGATGCTTATCGGTGAAAAATTCTACGAGCCTAGAAGTCACAGTGAGAACTTGCTTTCTCGATTCATCTAGTCAAACAATGTCTCATACCATAGTGCTTGTTTAAAATCAAACTTTGGAAAAGAACTTATAAGTGATTAATTGAAACATAAAGACTTGAACTTCAATGTGATTAGTTCAAATTTAGTATTAACATAAGAAATTCACGTAATTAACATGACAATTCTTTTCATAATAAATCCCTAGGAGGTAATATAGGTTGGAAACCCGTGATGCAACTCCCATATCGGTGAAAAATTTCACAAGCTTGGGAGTCATAGTGAGAACTTGCTTTCTTAATTCATCTGGTCAAATAATGCCATGTACCATAGTGCTTGTTTAAAATCAAAATTTGGAAATGAACTTGTAGGTGATTAATTCAAACATAAAGACTTGAACTTCAATGTAATTACTTGATCTAGTGTTGGAATTAATATATGTAAGCAAAAAATGCGCTTTTGACCTTTTTTACGAAACTGATTTTATTTATTGTAAACCTATTTCCACTCTTTTTATTTTAATATAAAGTTAGAAAAATAATATGTAGATGTTTTTTTTAACTTCTTAATGTCACTTCTTACAGGATATTGGTTGGCAAATTGAGTTATTTGACTGATACTCAAATATGTTGTCCATCAATTAAGTCAATATATCAATAAGCCAAGTACAGTTCATTTGTAGGCTGCTTATAGGGTATTAAGATATATTAAGGATAATAAAGATCAAAGCCTTATCTTTCCTAAAAAATTCTTCTATGAAGTTGTAAGGTTCTTATGACTTAGAATGTGGTCATTGTTTAATCACTAAGATGGAATTGGTTGTGATTGAGTTTTCTAATTGTGAAATCATATAGTGGGATAGGTTGGTTTCAATTTGGAGGCAAAATGGTTAGAGACATGTAAAAATTTAGGGAAAATGTGTAAGGCCCCAAATTATAACCTAGTTGAAATGTTACATATTCGTAAAGGCCTATGTGATAGGTTTTGAATTGTGACATGATTGTAATTTGTATATGTTTTGAATTTTGGTTTAATGGATCATACTTAGTGATTTGGAATTAATTGATACCATTAGAAAATTGATGTATTAAAATGTACATTTGAACAAGGAAAATGTCAAATGGCAAGACAAGTTGGTACATGAAAATTGGATGACTAAGCCTATACATTTAGTGACATTATGCACTGACATTTGGTATGAGTAAATAAGGGACAAATGGTAGTATAATTGAATGACAATTGGTAACATTGATTAAGTGACAAATGGTCTAAAAGGTGTGTGACATTTGGTAGCTTAAAGGGAGGAAAATCTGATACATGCATTGGGGACATGTACTACTCCAAGATTAGGACACCTAGCAACTTAGGTGTTGAACTTGCAAAAGGTTTCTGCAGCCTTCATTGAAGCATCTCCACCGCCTTCATTGAAGCATCTCCACCAAAACTCTCTCATTTCCTCTCAACATCTGGAGTTTTTGGAATCATTTTCTTTGTAATCCCTGTAAGTTACTGCATTAAGAAAGCTACTATATACCACCTTTTATATTGTTATCATCTTAGTGTTAAGGTCTTCTTACATCTACCTAAATTTCGGAAGTGTTTTGGTTGTATGAAGGGCTGGTTTGGTTAGTTCTTTGAAGAAGGAATTTGAAGGTAATTAGGTAAGGGAATTCTAAACTTGAAATCATGTATTAACACACGTTTTATGATAATTGAATTTTCTGAAATATGGCTCAAGATGATGATAAATGAATGCTAGAAAAATGATCTTGTATGATAACTTCTGGTTTGGTTTTAATGTGTGGAAGATATTGATTTTTAGGTTACCTAATAAATGATTTTTGATTTGGTTTGGACATGAATTTTATGAGGTATTGAAGCATGAATAAGGTGGAATTGAAGTGAAGTTGACGGTCTTTGGTGAAGGTGTGTCCAATGGAAGTGAAGAAGTTAAGTTTTAGCAACAAATTGGAGATTATGGGTGAGTGAACCAATTCCAAGATCGTGGGATTTATAATGCTTATTCCCACAGTCATGGGAAGTACTTAGGAAGGAGAAAAGATTGGTTTTGGGTAATTCTGGGACCATATAAGGTTAAGGTACTTTATAATGGTTTAATTGGACTTAATTAAGATGTAAAATGAACCTAGATTGATGTGGAACAAGTTCATTAAAGGTTGTATAAGATTTGGATTTTTAATTAAAGTAATAACTTAAAGAAGTGTTATTAGATAACAAAGTATCTAATTTTGGAACTTATAAGTTGTTAAAGGAATGAAGTATACTTATGAATACGAATGTGTTTTAAATGATAAAAGTGATGTGTTTGTTATGAATGTTTGAGAATTGGGAACTTAGATGAGTACATGTAAAGTGTAATTACTTGTTGTATTCATTGGCACATTATTACAAATTCTTATATTTATAAGGATTCATAAGTTTGTTCAAGTAAGAATGAATGTGTTCAATTTGAGCAAAAGGAAATGAATTCATACTTATGCATTATTTCACTATCATGTGATTCCGATATTGAGATAATTCCGGACCATCAATTATTCGAGGAGTTTGATAATTAGGATTGTATTAGAAGTGCTTTCTAATTGTATGAAAATACATAATGTGTGATGACTCAATACATTTATTGATGCATTAATGCATACGTCTGTATTTATAAGGCATGTTAAGTGTGATCAAATGAATAAGGTCATATGTTATGCACTACATCATTAACATTAACTTTTGAAATCTGAAATGGTTTGTTTTAAAAGCTGTCAAGTTCGTATTTGACACGAACCGTCTTCTTTGGGCCGTGTTGGCACTAGGGAATGGGTAGGCTTAATGCCACCAAAACCTGTAGTAAGCCCAACTTTTCTATATT
>JAOSBM010000008.1:18730628-18758967 GCA_027568955.1 Erythroxylum tenue
CTAGGCTCAAAGTACATCGGTCGTAATCAATGTACACATCTATTGAATACTAATGTTTGTAATAATTGTAACTTGTAGATGGAAATATTTTTAAATAGCATGGGCTCGATTTGATTAGTGATTTTCGGTTATGTGTACCTTATTTTAAAGAAACAAAAAATTATGTAATGAATTTTGATTGAATGATCGTTCTAGCATGCCATCCTTGCGGGTATGTACTCGGATATCACTATAAATGTCGAATACGTGTCTTGTGAGAGTGGGGTGCTACACAAAAAATTGCATTTATGCATTTAATATGTGTTTTTAATAGTTGGCGCAAATGGGTCCATTGAAAAACATAGCTTGGAGTTGTTCCGATGGGACTGCATTGGGACCTAATTATTTAATATTCCACTCAACTTGGTGGATATTACGATACAAACCATTAGTTGAAATAGAAACGTCAAGAAGACCCCAAGCTTATAAAAGGCCTAAGTCCGGAAATTAGAAGCACCATAAGAAGCAAGTACAAGCCTAGATATGCTATTTCATTCACTGCAATCTCTGATGTATATAAATATATATTTAGGAAAAGGTAAAATCGCAAATGCATATAGTTGATTGTCATGGATAAGGGGCAAAATGGTGATAAATATAGTCATCCAAGTTGAGGGATAAATGAACAGTAAGGAATGGGTAAAATGAGCGGTAAAAGATGATGAAACATACGGGGAGGTGCTGCATTGCGTTGCGTGGTATTAGAGAAGGTGGCCCCATTGTACCATAAGGTGACCCATGTCTTTTATGGGTCCATCTCTCTCAAAATGCTCTCGTTATAAGTTGTTGGAGTCTGATTGGGAGATGACCGAAGGCTAAGCTAAGCTCCCGCAGACCCAGAAAGAAAGAGCTAGCTCATGCTCACGCCTCTCTTTTTCCTTCTTTAGTACGCTTCAAACAGTCACTTCCATTATCCGTTTAGCCTTCTACTACTCAACTGGGTATTCCTTTTCCTTGCCTTTCTTATTAGTTCACCGAGGCAGAAACCTCAATCTCTGTTGTTCCTACTCTTTTGTCTATTTTCCTAAATTATAACAGTACCTGCACCGCTGTCTCTTATTACTAGACCTCATCCTCCAACGACTTCCACGATTGGCCTTCAAAAACTTACTTCACCCACCAGCAATGTCTGATCAACCACTAATTATAGTTACAGAGACAGATAGCAGCTCAAACTCATTGTCGTCGTCCTCCCCACCGTCACCGTCCTCCCCAGGCTCATCAGCCCATCAACTGTCTAACTCTAACCAATCCAAACCCCAACAGCCAGACCAACACGATCCACAGTCACCTTCCAAGAAGATCAAACGCATTCGCGACTCCAACAAACACCCTGTCTATCGAGGAGTTCGCATGAGAAACTGGGGCAAATGGGTCTCTGAAATCCGCGAGCCTCGTAAGAAATCTCGCATTTGGCTCGGAACTTTCCCTACCCCCGAAATGGCCGCTCGAGCCCACGACGTGGCCGCCTTGAGTATTAAAGGCAACTCGGCGATTCTCAACTTCCCGGAGCTCGCCCACTCGCTTCCTCGACCCAACTCCCTCGCCCCACGTGACGTTCAAGCGGCCGCCGCCAAAGCGGCCCAAATGGACAAGTTTGATCGCAAGTTGGGTTCCTCAACCTCGTCAATGTCATCCTCAGCCACATCGTCCCTGTCTTCGCTCGTGTCCGCCATTGATTTGTCATCATCCACAGGGTCTGAAGAGGAGTTGAGTGAAATCGTGGAGTTGCCGAGTCTGGGAACAAGCTACGATACGACTGAGTTCAAGAGCGATTTGTTGTTCGTCGACACGGTGGACGGGTGGATGTATCCGCCGCCGTGGCTTTTAAGCGTTGATGAATGTTGCAGTGGTGGGTATCATCTCTCCGACGAGTTTACAGTGAGCGAGACCTCGAATATCGTGACTCCTATGAACTTTGGGCAAGGTTCGTTATGGGATTACTAAAGAAGTGGCTATGTTTGCGGATGTATTTTGTGTGCAAGTGTGTGTGCTTTCCATTTGCTTCTTAATTACTCACCTACTTCTTGTTTTTGAGTTTCTTTATCCATTCTGTGCGTGATAAAGGTAAGGTAAGACTTTTAGCCCTCTTCATGTTTTTCTTCGAAAGGCTAAGTCTCCGTAACAACTCTGTGTTTGTTCTTGACTGCCTCTTTCCAACGTTTGTAATTAGTTGTACAGTGTTAGGGAAGATGGGGAAAAAGAAGCTAAATTCCGTTGCTCTGGTCTTGGTTGGTGACCATCCTATTCCTATTACAGTTTTGCTTTTCTTTCCTTATTTTTGTGATCCAGAACTTGCCTCAAGGGGCTACTATAGTACAAGATAGATAAGCGTGCCAGACTCCAGGAAGGTGAGTGAAGTCGTACCTTAAAAAGCATAATCTAATGAAAATTCTCTCTGCTTATGAAGCAGTTGACTGTATCATAATCTACTACAGTCTGTCTGCCATCGATTACCAAAAATAGTAAAACCAAAAAATCTATTATAAATTTGGTATTAAGTTATAAATAAGAAAAACAGGAAACTAGAATAGTGATAGCAAAACACGTGGAACAGTTCAAAGTAGTGAACCCATCTCATTTTCCGAGAAAAAGTTAAAAACACATTCGTCCATCAAAGATGGGTCCTAAGGAGATCCTATAAAATTTCCATGGCATTGCATTGCATGTTATTGAGGATTCGATTAAGTCCCCGGCACAACGATGGTCCTTTTTGACACTGACAAATTGCCACGTATGGGAATTAGTCATTTTCTCAGACGCCTCCCAAATTCAAATATACCCATATACATACATACGTACACATATTCCCATTAATAACTTCAAGCAGGAAAATTCTTCAAATGGACATATATATATATATATTTATATATAGGTTGTCATCAGCGATCTCAAGGTTTAAATGTGCGTTCGTCCGTGTGCGTGTGCGTGTGATGCCTTTCTTTGCCTTAAGTGAATATGAGACAAATTGCAGGAACAATGCCTGCAAGTTTTTTAAAAGAAGAAAATATGATATCTAATGCACAATATATATACATGTTTACTTTCTGGCTATCAATGTCAAATAATGAAGCTGTTGAAAGCTCAGCTATCTGATCTGACCTGATAGAAAGGACACAGGCTTGTCTCAATAAACACATTTGCTTTTGGTTTTTCACCTTTTCCTTTCGTGGCTTCTTTGCCTTTTGCTATACGTGTGACCTTGTGGATATCATATATATGGTACCATTTCTTGGCTTCACTAAACACTTTTGCTTTCTCCAAATACAATACCATAAAAATGATACAAGGTTACTCATGGAAATATGATTTTGGGGTCCAGCGACTGGTTCTTCGAGCACGACGTTTCAGAGTCTATGCTTAATTTGTGTCGTTGGATCGAAAAGTATCCTTAGGCACTTCAGACCCCACCTTCCACTTCGACTCTTAAAAATGAGTATGACTAACCTATTTTTGTTAGAGTATTTTAATCTTGCATGAGTTAATTTTGTACACATATTTGTGTAGACTCTACGAAAATATATAAATAAGATTTAATAAAATAAAATAAGAACTGATTAATCACAAACGAATCCCCTTAAAAATGCTTGTTTTGCATACAGATAGTGGTTTAAAGATGTTGAATTCTCTCCGTAACTATTAGTTCCTAATATTGAGGTTGTTTTCATATTTAGTTATAATTAATAATAAATTAATCAATTTAAAATAATAATGAATTATCTTTTATTAATGATTTTATTTTATTATACAATAACACAAATTAATAGATGCAATGATTAATATATTAAATAATTTGTAAGAATATGTTCATTTTATTTACTATTTATACTTATTTTATTTATAAATAACTATTTTTTATATTTAGAAAAATACAAAAATAAGACATAAACCTCCACTATTTTTTTTTGAAGAAACATAAGCCTCCACTATGCTTTAAGTAACTTTCAAAATATTTTAATTTTTAAATTATTTAAAAATTACTTTTAATTTTTAATTTTCTAAAAAAATTCCTTCACTTAGATTTTTCTTAAAAAATAATGGCAAAACACATATTACTTAATTACTATATATGCACCAATTAAATATTATTGATACGATAACCTAATTCAACTATTAAATATGAATTGAACTAATTAAATTTAAAGTTGAATTGAACTAATAATTTATTTTAATTATCTTAAATTATTATTTTGAGTTAAGTTTAATTGACTTTAAGAACTAAGTTGAGTTGTCGTATCAGTAACATTTGATTAGTCAACATATGATATTTATGTGTTTTTTAATAAAAACATTAAAAAATTAGTTTTCTTGAAATTTTTAAAAATTTATAGAATTTTAAAGATTATATTTTTTAAAAGTTATTTAAATAATAAAAGAGATTCGTATCTTTTATCCAAATATGAATTATAAATAATTATTGATTAATGGCATTAAGTTCAACTAACTAATGAGATTGCAAAGAGTTTAGTAGATTAATATGTGTCCAACGGAACAATATAAAAGGAAAAGTTAATAACATTGATATTAAATATAGCCGGTGATATTATAAGAAAAATTGATCAATAATTATTCATTAATATTTAAAATCAAACAATTAATTTTTATATTTATTATTAATTATAAAATTTTAATAAAATATGTAATTTAGTGTTATGTAAAACTAATAAGGAATATTATCTCATATATATATAATTAATTGATAATATGTATTAAATATTATTATTCTATATATTATGAGTCATAATATGTATATGATAAATAATTAAAATTTTAATTAATTTTTATTGAAAAATCTTCTCATTATTTAATATCATTACATAAGAAAATAAAATTTTAACAAAAGAATTTAATTTACTAGTAAACTAATTAATTATATTATTCATATTAATATATTATTACTTATTAATTGAATAAATTAGCATTACATATTAACATTTGTTTTATATTTTTTAGTAATAATAACGAGATGTAAAATTGATAGATAAATAAATAATATAATAAGAAGCTTTATAAATTTTTATTAATAGAAAAATAAATCCAATTAGTTATTATTTAGTGTTAAATTCATTAATCCCCTATGACATTTTATCAATTTATCAGCTGACTTATAAAAACTATCAATAGTTTCTTGTAATTTTGATTTATAACACTTGTTATTCCGCCCTTAAGTTTTATTAAAAATTATAATTTTAATATAATACATTAATAAATTATTATATTGGACACATATTAATTTTCATTCACCTCAGTTATAACATAACTGTGTACGTGGAGTGTCACGTGCTTAAAAAATGTTTAAAAAACACAAAAATTGATGATAAAATTAACATAAAAGAAAAGGAGGTTGCTGAATCCTTAAATTTATTGAAACTAATCTTACGTTTGACTTTAGTGTGTCTCCAAAGTTATTCATTTCCATTTCCGTGCATTGTGAAAAGGAAGATACTTGCTAATTGAGGCAAATTAGGAAGTTGTGCTGTTGTCCATGAGTCTTGTACGCATCAACTACTCAATTTTCAGGCAAAACCAACTGTCAATGCCTGGAAAGAATTTATTCAACTATTCATGCTTCCAGCAACATTGGAAACCCAAGCACCTGTCGTCCCAACCAGGTATGAATAAAACATGATGGAGCAGCCAAACGAACAGTATCACCTCTCCGGTGTTTAGTTCCCCTTCTTATTTCTTTCAAAAAAGATGTGATATGATATGACGCACATCAACGATATTTATATATGCGACGAGTTGTGGCAGCATTACCTAGCTAGTTCCATGCATCTAATTCTAATGATTGAAGAAAACTTGTCCTTACACTACAAAATTTCAAGGAATTTGATTTTGATCACACTTCATCTATCTATCATTAATTAGGTCATGAATCTCAGAATCTTGATCCGCTGCGAATAAAAATAAACAAGCTGATGAGATCAATTAATTAAATTAATCAGCAAGTGGGCAATTATGCTGCCTATGCCTTCCATAGCATGATTCGTATTGCTTATGTCATTGAAGATCCTATGAATGTGACTTATTGCTAGGTGAATGCTACTGTGACTCAAAAGTCTTCATATGATGAGTTGGATATTAATATTTTGGTCATTTATTTTATTTGTCCCCCCTGGGCCCAAGGGGTCTTGGTCTCGGAAGGGTGTTGTTGGATACTAACCTTCTTCTTACATTATATTTTAACCTTTAAAATAAGGCAAATTGTCACGTGTTAAATCTAATTTAGTTTAAAAGTGGTGGAATCATTGTCCTCCAAATATAGGGTACGCCCACCTCATTATACTCATATTATCATTTCATATTTCTATATAGATAAACTGTAACGTAACACAAAATTTTCCTATTTACTGATCTAAAAAATAAAATTATAAACTATGTACGTACCAATCCATTTCAGAGCATTTGGAATGACGTGAATTATACGTATTGTTTTAGGTACAAGCAAGTGAGAGTAAACAGAACTCTAGGAAGCAGATACTATACATACGTCGACATTATAAAGCCTAATCAAATTAATCTATGCCTGATGGTAATTAATCTTAGTTAGGTGTGGGGTGAGAGGGTACATCAGTAGGCCTTGAATTGGACCACTGATGCCACCATGCCTATTCAATAATTGTACCAAGCACAAGGACGTTCTAGCATATATGGTAATCCCCCAGTTTTCCTATATGGGTCAGATTTTTTTTATAAAGGAATAATAATACTATATATATTACAAATAAAGTAAAGTGGGACTGACCATAATGTTTCAAATATTTTCCTTGGCGTTCAAAAGTGATTTAGGAAGAAGTAACGCATGGACTGAAGGACAACTTTAAACAGGGTCCAGACGCCTGTGAAATGCATGCAGCCATTCAGACCGTACAGTTCATCCTCGTTCTCAAGTTCATACAAAAAGCTCCGTGAGAACAAAACACACTTTTCTATCAGCAATTGCCTCTTTTCTTCAGCTGACGTCCAAACAAGAGCATTTGGATCTCGCTGATGTTTTGTTCATAATATCTGTTCTACTTCACAAAAAAGTATGGTTAAAAAGTGGCGCTGAGGATCTTGTTCGTTCCCAAGCAGACAACTTCACTTTCCAGGCTCCAAATAATTGAGCAAAAAAAAGCTCATCAACAACATTACTCATGCAGATTCTTCTCTCTTTTTTTATTTAGTTTCAAGTTTTGTATCTTCCATACTCTCTTATATATGCATTTATTGAAACATTGTGATGGAATCTAATCTTACACGCAGCAAAAGAAAAATAAAACTTCTATGATTTTTCGAAAGATGGATATTTTATTTTATAAGTTAAATAATGTATAAAATATAATAAAGTATAAATTAAAAATTAAAAATTAAAAATTCGTACTTTATTATGAAGTTTAATATTTTTTCTATAGCTCCTCTCAGACTGATTTCTAAAACAAGTTCATTGTCACTACTATAATTATAAGTGTCTAACCTCTAACAATATTTACATGAGTAAGTGGGAGAACTCCACACTTAGAGTAGAGAAGCGTAAGTAAGATGTAATATCTTCTTTATAGCATACACTTATTTATAATAGGTTCGAATTTTTTATAATTTAATTAAACTATTTTTCTAATTTAATTAAAACTATAATTAATTCTAAATCTAAATAAGATCCAATATCTTATATTGATCCTTATTTATTAAATATTTCATATTTAAATTTTAAAGTTTCTTAAACTTTATAATCAAGATTAACTTGATTAAATTATATTTTCTCTCTTTAATCGTTCTTCATGTGTGACTCATTGAATTTTTAAATATGTTGACAATGGATGTAAATTATTATCCTAAATTATATTTGAAAGTAGATAAATTAAATTTCTTTAATTTATTTTTAATCTTTTAACTAAATAATTTGTATCCATAAATTAAGATTGACATCTAACAACTCATCATTATCATTCAAATATTAAGAATGTCAAAGTAATTTTAACTAACCTTTTTCATGTATATTTTTTTTGTATAATCCAATCTTTTTATCATACAATATTTTTATAAGCATTGAATTAATATTTAATTTATTTGATTATGATCATATTAGTTCTCAATCATTAGTAATTGATTATATTAATAAATTTTAAAATTATTTTTCAAAGTATCAATTCACCTTTATTGAGGACTTTCTGAATTAATATCAATCAAGAACAACAAAATGTTTTTCCTAATCACTTTAGAATGATGAATTATATACTGATCATACAACTATCTTTGTATAGTCGCACTATATCTAATGATTACCAATTGAGCTATCTTTAATTAGGATATATCTAAATAATATCAAAATACAACAATACCTACATAAGATATTTTGGAGATTTTAAGCCAAATGATCACTTATACAATCATCACAATGAGAATTTTCATAGATATACAATTAATCTTTCATATGAAATCATCACATTCAGTTAATTTAGTGAACTTGTTCTCTAATATGCACTGACACGTTTGTTTAAATATCTTCATTCTTTAGTCTATAAGAACGTAGTGTGTTTTATCCTTTATATTATTAATGTCTAATCTCAATAGAACAATGACTAGGAATAGTTTAGCAATAATACATAAATGTAATATAAATACCATAATTATGTTCCTATCATAATTTTATTTGAAGTGTATATTTATCTCATAAGCTTTATCTTGTACATCAGTTAATTAAACAACTATGCATAAGAAAAATAATGTGTTTAAATAATTATGACACAAAAACTACAATGAATTGATTGGCTATACGATATTAACTAACAATCTCCCAATTGTACTAAATCATTCAATTAAGTGTTTTATACTATATCTTTGTATGACGATCATATTATTGTTGGAACAGTGGTTCAGTGAAGGAATTCTACAAGATTCTCATTATCAAGGACTTGTTTAAAACCTTATAACTTTCATCTCAATTATCATCATTATTAAGAGAAAGTGCCCAAATATATACTTAGATCTTTGACACATAATGGCTCAAATATTCTATAGTACATTACTGATAAAATTAACTATACCAAGTTCATGAAAGAACCTTTTAATTCAAATAATCATTTTTACTAAATAAAAATTATTATAACTTGAATAGATTTGATACTAAATTAAAACCTTTTTAACTTAAAATAATATATTGTTTTAAGTAAAACAAACCTTAACCAAGATTTACTTCAATCAAACTAAAGTTAATATCTATATGACCTTTAACTCAAATATCAACTCTCACATAGAAAAATGAATATAGTTAATACTTCATAACTATTAAATCTATCAAATACTAAATACATTTAGTATATTATCTATATACTTAGACTATAATAGGTAAACAACTTTCTTATATCTCTAAATATTTACAACAACAACAACAAAATATCCAGTACGAATCCTACTAGACCGCGGGATCTAGGGAGGTCCAATAGCACACAACCTTAACCCTAATTAGTAGAGAGGCTATTTTCAGATGACCCATAATTAAGTTATTACCTTTTTCATATTCAATAAGAGTTATTCTTGGACTATCAAATCTTCAACAATTAAAATTATTGTTCTCTATAAGCAATATGTTATTATATAATCTAGTGAAAAGACAATTATACTTTCATTAACCTTCTTATAAACATGATAAATTTACAGGCATCTCCAAAGAAACTTTTTGAATTCATCATGAAAGTGAATCTTTAATCATTTTATAATTTTTTTAAGAAAAAGATATTTGTATTAACTCAAGCTAAGCTTGGCAAAATATAAATCTTAATGGCATAATATGCATCTCAATGGCAAGAAAATCATTATTACAATGCAACAATAGAGAAAGCAAAAACAAGGACTAGCAATCTATTTTTCCTAATAACTAATAACTCATAAATCATTTATTCCAATGTCTCCTCATGCTTGGACTGAGTTTAGTGTGCTTTTCTTTGGCTAAAAAGAGTTCTTTAATCTAGTGAATAGTTACATCTACCAACTTTTGCATCTCCAAAGCCTTGCTCGTGTATAAACTTATATTTCTCTCTTTCTATATAGAGTAAATTGAACAACAAAAAGCTATCTTCAGAGCTACACCATCTTGCCTCATTTTGGTTTTCCTATTAATAGTCCACTGTATTAAGTTTAACCATTTGTCATGGGGACATTGAACTTGCAAAATATTCTGTATTCCACCCCAAATGACATGTGAGATCCTCATTAGAAAAATAAATGATTCCAAGTTTCACTCTCCCTTCTACATTAGCTGCATTTGGTATTCAAGTTAGTTGCAATACACTACCATCTAGCTTTAGTTTAAGCCTATCTTTCATCGCAAGCCAACATATGAATGTTGTTTTATGGGATGAGGAATTCTGGCAGATTAGTTCAAACCAAAGTACCTTGGGATGAGTCTCCTTATACAACTTGTAGCATGATCTGTTGGTAAATTCTCTGGAGTTAGTGAGTGTCCAGATAATTTTATCCTCTTCGCCAATAGGTGAATCACTAGGAAGTAAGTCATTCAAGCTAATATCCACAGTGTTGAGGAATGTTAGCATGCATTGGAGTGCTCATTTGGTGCTACCTAGGAAGGTTATGGAGGAGAGTGAAACGTGTTTCAAGCAGTTTGTATCACTGGGAAAATTGGAAGCTCAAAGGGTGCCAAGGTGAAATGGGGTGAATTATGTTTTTCTAAGGAGGAGGGGGGATTAAGGATTGCATTGCTTATGTCTATGCAGAAAGTACTACTCACAAAGAGGATATGGTAGATATTCACGAACAAAGATACCCTTTAGTCTAAGTGGATTAATGAGTACTATATAAAGGAGGAAAGCTTCTGGCGATTAGATTAAACCAGAGAAAGCTCATGGAGTTTTAAGAAAACAATAAGATTGAGACACCAAACATACCACTCAACGTTGGAAAGGGAAAATCAACTTGATTTTGGTTTGATAACTAGTGCGAGTTGAGTCCTTTAATCAATAGGAATGAACTTAGACATAAGATTATCAAGATTCCTGTTCAAGCGAGAGATAGCTCAATCGTTCATAATGGAATTTAGGACTTCAATTTTCAAGGGGATATTAGGTGCAATCTTCTAGCAAAAGAAAGTCACCTATTTTTCCAGGCATTGATCATGGTTTTGTACATTTCAACTAGGGTTAAGCAACCATATATTTTGGTTTGTTCGAGGTAATCAAAAATCCCAGATATCCGAATGGAGGGACATGAATTTGGATTTTTTCATTTTGCTTAACTCTTCTTCATTTTACATATCTGAAGAAATATAAAAAACAACTTTTTAGAAAGTTAATATTCAAACCTGAAATCTTGTTGAATTCCTCAAGAGTCTTAATTATTATATTTAAAGAGCACGCATTAGCTCCATACACTAAAAGTATATCATCAACGAATGCTAAATGATTTAGCTTCAGCACATCGCATTTGTGATGAAATTTAACCCTCGGATTCTTAATGGTAAGAGCCACCAATATTCTGGAGAGGACTTTAATGGCTAGTGAGAATAGATAGAGGAAAAGGGGTGCCCCTACCTATTACCTTTAAAATTCTTGAAGAAGTTTGTAGGAATTCCATTGATTAGCAAGTTGAACTTTGCTGATGAAGTGCATTCCTCTATCCACTCCACAAAAATTTTTGGGAATCTAAAAGTTTGAAGACTATTAATCATGAATTCCAATTTAATTGTGTCAAAGGCTTTTAAAAAATCAATCTTGATGCAACAACTCTTAAGGGCCTTCTTGGAAGCGTTTTGCCTCATTAACTATTGAACAATTAAAATGTTATCCCAAATGCTCCTTCCCTGAACAAAAGCATCTTAGGAAATACTGATAAGAGGATCTATGTATTTCTTCAATCTGTTCGCAGTTATCTTTGAAATAAATTTATAAATGGCGTTGCAATAAGATATAGGGTGAAAAACTTTCATGCAAGTGGGGATTTGAATATTTGGGATGAGGCATATGTAAGTTTTGATGATTTCCCTAAGAATTTTGGAGGAGTAGAAAAATTCCTACACTGATTCCACCATCAAATCACCAGTAATGCATTAAGTTTTTTCAAAGAAAAAGGTGTTAAACCCTTCTGGCCTAAGAGCCTTCTATGGATTCAAACTGAAAAGAGTGTTTTTAATTTCCAGCACTGAAATTGGACTGATTAAGACTTCCCTAGCTTCTCGGTTGATTGTCTCTTTAATAACCCAAGAAAGATCACAAAATCTACTTGATTCAGGCATTCCCATCAACCTCTTAAAGAAATTCATTGCAATATTTTGTATCTCAACCTAACTAGTATATAAATTGTCCCTATCATTAGCCAGCATAGTAATTTTATTTCTATTTCTTCAATTCAAAATAGTGTTGTGGAAGAACTTCATATTAGCAGCACCATCCCTAAGCCCATTAATTTTAGATTTCTGTCTCAAAATGGAGTTGTGAACATTCAGTGCAGAATTAAAATCTCTCAAACATGTTGCCTCTAGATTTTTCAAATTCTCATTGTCCGGAGAATTGTAACTCTTCTGTTGGATTTCTAACAACCTGGCTTTATCTTTTTGTAATGATTTTGCAAATTCCATGTTATTAATCTTTATAAAATCCTTTAATGTAAGCTTAACCATCTAGAGCTTCCTCATTGGTTGATAAGCCTTAAAACCCTCCACCTCTGCATGCCCCTGCTACTAACCAACTCTTCAAATCCCTGTCTTTCAACTAGGCAATTGAAAAACTTAAATAAGGCTCTATTGAATTTATCAACTTGCATGTTGTGAATTCCTATCCATAAGTGATCTGAGCATCTTTGTTCTCCAAAATGGGCATAAGAATTGACAAAATTATCAAGCCAATGCTGATTTACCATAAATCTATCCAATTTCCTTCTTATAAAATACTCCCCCTGTTGTTTGTTGTTTCATGTACAAAGATACCTAATAAACCTTAAGTCCACCAGATTTACCTATAGCATAATCTCTTATACTCCCCTTAATATTGAGCTATCTCCCTCAGTCTCCAAAGGAGAAAGTATTCAATTGAAATCTTATGTAATAGTTCATGGTCCTCCTATCAAAGCTTGAATTACCTTAAGGTCCTCCCAATGTTTAGCTCTTTGGAAAGCATGATTAACCGCGTAAAAAATAGAAAGTCTGACACTGCCAGGTATATCTTGAATTTCACATTTAACATGCATAAGTTGGTCTGACATGAATCCCGGATGAATGTCTGCTCTCTCAATGTTAAACACAATAATGATTATGCCATTGTGATGGAAAGAATGATTAGTAATTAGTTTCCATTTACCACCCAAAAAGCAAGTGATGCTTGTAGCTGATGAAGCTTTATTTTAGTTTCCAATAATCCCAACATTGCAGTTTTTTTCTTCAAACATATGTCCCTAAATCCTTGTTGTTTAAGAGTCATTAAGCCCTCTTATGTTCCAAAATAAGAAGTTCATAACTCAGGTGGGAGTTTGAAACTCCCTCAACCTGTTCTTTCCTTTGAGTTTAACTGCCTTTCTCTTTCTAATAACCAACTCAAAATTCACAATGTTAGGTCCCTTTTCCAAATCTTATCCATACCCTAAAAATCAGAAGTATCTTTATTAGATTGCACTTTAGTATTTTGATTCTTCCCCTATGTAATCTCTGTAATGTGCTACTCCTCTGTTATGCTAAAATTCATTTTCTTTCCCCCATCAAATCCTCAACCACATTTTTAAGTTGATTATTTGTTTCCATCTTTGGTACTCTTTCATTTGTGGTTTCCTCCACTACCACAATCCTGTTATAGTTACCCATTATAAACCTTTTCCCCGTAGGTCGCCATACTTTGTGACTTGTCTGTGGCTTCCAAGGTTAGCTAAGTTGGATCACCTCCTTGACTAGTTCCCCCTCCTTACCTAGCATCATCACTGATAGCGTCTCAGACAACTCATTATCCTTCTCCATTTCCACATAAATATTATCATAGCAAATTCGTTCCATTCTAGCTATTTTAGTATCCATGGAAAGGTCCTTTCTTACTGAACTAACTAAGAAGCGTAACCCTTTCAATGTCCAAAACTAAAGTGGTACATTGTGAAAAATGACCTAAATGGGAATTGACTCAACGTTGCTCCTAGCCAAGCACATTCTAAGCCTCTATTTTTGTAAAAGCATTGGCTGACCTCCTATATGTCATGGTCCTAATTCTAATATCTCATTGAGGTTGCTTTCGCTAGAAATTGGAAGATGAACATGTCCTCCTCCATTAACATAGTCCTTTCTATCCTTTTCTTGCCCCATTTTTTCGGTGCCATTTTTATACCTGCGGGTATGAAGGTCACTTACTCCAAAAGTATCCCACCAATGCTGAAGTCCAAATCGTTGCTTCTGCTTCCAGCATTTCCTTTGGTGGAGATAAGGCCTCATCATCCATACATCCTTGAAGTGGGTTAGCTTGTTCATAATCATTGAAGCTGCTACCTTTGACTTCTAAGTGAACTTAGGGGAGACTAGATCCCCTTACTCACTTTGTGCCCGACTCCCATCACCATGGGATACATATTTTTAAATCAGAATCTTAGTTCCTGTAGATTTCCCTGAGCTCTGCAGATCTAGGAAATCCTCTTTAGAAAACTCCATGGTTCCATCACTCCTTACAGATCCAACATTCTTCACAGATCCAATGTTCTTCACTATAAAGTTCCCACCTTTGTCTATCTCACCCTCCTTCGTCTCCATGTTCCCAGACACAAGGGCATCTAGGTTTGCTTGAAGCATTTCTAAATTTCATTAGGAACTTTCCAAAACTGGAAAGTTATAAGGGTAGGTCAATAAATTTGGTAGTGAGAGGTCAAAGGAAAGTTTGGGCAGTGAGAGGTCAAATTGATAATTTTATAATCGTTTGACTACACATCAAATGTATTAACAAAGGCATTAGTTCTATTTAGATGTACTATCATGAGATTTAAACATTTTCAAACTTTATCTTACTCTCTCTTCTTATCTTGAGAACCATTCTCCTATAAGAATGCATTGAAATTTTAGTCAGTATAATTTATATGATGATATTTTACCTTTTAGATTTATTATAACTTCCTACTATTCCATTTAATTCAAAACTTATTAGATAGCAGGATAAAAGGCGAAGAACTCTTTAGGAGTTTAAGAAATTTTTGAAAACTTTCTAATCTTCAAAATTTTCAAAAATATTTATGATTTTCAATTTTATGGAAATAAACTCTTCTTTTAGACTTCAGTTAAAAAATAACAATAAAACACATACGATATAAATATCATACATAGATTAATTAAATGCCACTAATATAGTAACCCAACTTGGCTCCTAAATCTGACATGAATCATTAAACTCAAATTAAATCAATAATTTAAGATAATTATAATAATTTAAAATAATTATAATAAACTATTAATTTAAGTTGATAATTATAATAAATTATTAGTTTTTGTATGGTTTAACTAGTTTGGTTCGATTTTAAAAGCTAGGTTAGGTCATTATGTAAGTAGTATTTAATTGGTTCATATGTTATCTATTTTTTTATAGTTATTTGTTAAATTGAAGTTTAGGAGAAGGAGTTTATTTTACAAATTGAAAAAAAGGAGTTTTTTTTATAATTTTAAAGATTAAATGAAATTTCTAAAGCTTTTAAACTACAAAGGACCTCTAAATCTATGACCCCTGATAATATGTGCTTTAACTAAGCATCACGTCCCAAAATCATTAACTTGAATATTTTAAAGCATTACCACTCTATATCTAATATGGGTTCTTTTTATTGGTTCAATTGAAATTATTGAAGACAAGTTATTATACTAGGAATAGGTATAGGAGAAATAACTATTTTATCATACAATATCCCATATTCTATATTTCTCCTTACATATGACCATATGATTATAGAATTTTACTGTGGAGATATTAACAAGAGAATCTCATTTTTTAAGATAACCAATAAAATTTTAAACTTACCATATCAATCTCTTTGATGTGCTTCAATATTCTCAATATGTAACACTTAGATTTAAGTACATCAAACTTTTCAAATTTTAAATTAATATTCCATGTAGTACATATGATTTTGTTATATAAAGTCATTAGTAAATTTGAAGAGGTACAAGTATTCATCCTTTCATGAATTATTATTACATTTAATACATCATATATATATAAGATTTAACAATTCAATACCATAATCATCCTTTCACTAAAGGTTGATTTGGTCATCCTTCAACCTAGCAAGTTTTATAAGTTTCATATGATTCATAATCAATGGATACATATATCCTTGTATGGAACTTTATAGTTCTCATTATATTGATTTAACTAATGTAGAATAAAACGATGGTCTCGATTATCTAACCTTTATTCTTACCACTTTTTTAAAAATAAGTCTTCTTTGATACGACACATAAAAACTATTCATACAAATTTAGATCAACTACTTTTACTCAACAATTTATTTTTTATCATATCTTGAACATTTTAGTAATGATGAATCCAAACTCATTATCAGATATGCAAAAACATGAATTAGAAATATATATGATATCTATCATATCTTGCATTGACAAGAAAAGTCATCAAAGTATCTTCTTATAATGACAACTATAATCATGCTATAACAAATGCCTTCAATTGCAGTCCAGGTTTGTGGATTTAGTCGACTAAGTTTTGTGAAACAATTCCATCAGGATATTATGTCTTTCAGCTCTATTTTATGCAACCATTTTCTTTGTGCTATCATAATGTTGGCATCTTTCTTACATATTGCCTTAAAATTTTATGCATTAGTAAATTTTAATATGTCGTTGTATTTTTTCATCTCTATGATATGATATATCTCTTAAACTTTGTTATCAAAATCCTTAACAAAGATTAGTAATTATATTGCATAATGGATAAACAACTTTGCTTTTTAACTTTTTGAACTCTTATTAAACCTAACATATACCAATGAGATTTATTTCATTAAAACTTAGTTTAAACAAAGGTAATTTTCTACTTAAAAAATATAAGAGTAAGAAAAGAAAATAATATGTTATATGTTATAACAACCAAATAAGTTTGATATATTTAGTTACTTCCATTATTTTATTAGAAATAATAGGTGCCACTACCATTATAAAAAGTTTAATCTCTCCAGTAAGCTAGGATCTCTTTTAAATTTAGTTAATATTGAGTTACTTAACAAACTAATTAAATTTAATTTAGTTAATAATATCTTTATCAATCACATATCATATGAATTCTAGATCTATTAGGTGATAAATCTTTAAAATATATCTCATATATTTTTCCTCACTTTGCTTATAAATTTATATGATTATGAGTTACTCATCCAAATCATATAAATTTAGTTAAATAAGACTCGTTAATTTAAGATTAAAAAAATTCAAGTCAAAGGGTCTTTTAGGTACTCAACAAGTCTTACAATAAATTGAATTCTAATTTTATACTTGATTAATATAAAACAACAATTATGTTCTCAATATGTACTTAATATTTAATAAGGGGTTTAATTTGATGGTTTCATCAAACACGTATTACATGTAAAATGTTATACCTTTAAATATACAATTTAATATGCATAAAAAATATCAATTATATAAATAAAACATGCAATTTCTCATAGAAATATAATCAAATTATAAATCCTAATTAATATCGTTGAACTCTAATTTAAAATTTACCCTCAGTAACCTTAATTGAACTTAATTACATGGCTTATCCTTCTTTTAACTTATTGGTACATACCAAACTCTCTTTTTGAGCTATTTCTTATACTTGTCCCCTTCTCTCCAACTCCTAGTTCTTTTCTGGTTCATTATCACTTTAACTGTTGCATTGCTTCCCCTCCAAGTATTTTATGTTTTTCCTCATTTTTCCTGGGTATTGTATTACAGTCTTTTTATTTTCAGGTCATGTCTCTCGACTCTTCTCCCACACTACAAGAAAATTACCAATTGCTGACAGATCATTACCGGTGGAAATAATACCGTAGAAAATTATCTAGGAAAAATCAAATTCCATCGATAAAATTGTCGTAAGAAATGATAATTTGCGACGGACAAAATATTCGTCTATAAAGCTGGAGGGAAATTATCCCAATAATTTTATGATGGAATATATCGATGGAATAGGAATCACTGTCAGTAAAAGAGGCGCGAATGATAGGCAGCAAAATAAGGGTCGTCGTTTATCAACGAAAATGTATTTCGTCGGTAAAATTGAAAGTTAAATGTCGTCGTTTGCTTCGACTGCAATGTTTTTTAATAAAACCTAAACGATATCATTTGGTGGTAAGGTTTGTTGGTATAAATCAGCGACGACATTTACTGACGGATTCATTTTTTGTTGGTAAATTCAAACGATGTTGGTAGTGTTCTTAAATTTATTGTAAAACAACGTCGTTTGATAATTATAAAAACCTAACACCAGAGGCCCCCTGTACTCTTCTCTGGGTTTACATTTCTTTCTTTTTCTCCTCCGAGATTAAAGTTTTCGGTTCTTTCATTTTTTGACGGCTCTCGATGGCCTTGCATCTGTTGTTTTTGTCCTCGTTGTCATCCTATTCGATGGCTTTTGCTGTCTTCTTCCATTGCCCAACAGTGTTCGTCGTCTTTGTTTAATCATCGATTAAGGTTAGTGGTCCATCTAATTTTATGGTGACATTGTTGTATTTGGGTTTTGTGTACTACTTTGATTGTATGGGTTTTTGTTTCTTTTTTGCATCATTATGCAGTTGGGATGGTGATTTGTGTTTTATGTATTTTATCGGTGAAATTATGATGGTGATTTTGTTTAATCATCTTCGTTTGCTTATGGAGGAGATTGAATTTGAGAGATTTATGGAATGGATTTCGGAGCTTAGGTAACTGTTTTTGATTTGATGGTGAAATATAATATTACCGGTGACACTATGATGGTGATTTTATTTAATCATGCTCATTTGTTTGTGAAGGAGATTGAATTTGAGAGTTTTATGGACATGGAATTTCAAAGCTCAGGTTTTTTTTTTTAATTTGGTGGTGAAATATAATATTACCAGTGACATTGTGATGGTGATTTCAATTAATCGTCTTCATTTGTTTGTGGAGGAGATTGAATTTGAGAGATTTATGGAAATGGAATTTCAGAGCTCGAGTTTTTGTTTTTAATTTGGTGGTGAAATATAATATTAGTTGCTAAATTGCCTTTTTACATATACTTAATATTAGGTGTTGCATCACTCATTTATGCTCATATGAGAATATATAGCACGATTATGAGTTAATTTGTTAAATTTTTAGGTTTTTAAATCATGATGAGATGATCTAACTCCATAAACTACTTTAAGAAAACAATTAACTAAAGTTACAATATGAAGATTATTTATTTCAAAGCTTTTAATTCTATCAATTGGAACTTCATTCTAACTTTTAGGATTTCCTATCTAACTTACTTTAGGATTTCCTATCTAATTTTTTTATAAAATTTGAGAAATTGAAGATGTACAACATATCATTTAAGGATGATCTTTTGTTTTCATGTATAGTTAACCATCTTTTCTCCTCGTTGTTGCTCACCCATCGAGTGTCATCGCTGTCGTCTTCCTTTAATCGTCGATTGAGGTAACATTTTATTCTTTGATTTTTTTTATGACGTCGTTGAGTTTTGTTCGTTACTGTGTTTTGTGTACTTCTTTGATTGTCATTCTCTTCTTTTCTTTATTTTGTTTATCTTCTTTGGCCGTCAGCTCACTCTAGCTCCGTCATCTTCTTCCTTCACATGCTTCAGTGATTTTTTCTGCGTGTCGGTTAAGGTAAATGAGTTTTGTTATTTACTAGGTTTTTGTGTACTTGGTTTAATTTGGGTATTTGTTTGTGGTTTGAACCTCCCATTTGAACTTGCTACATTTTTATTGTAAATGGCTTGCACCAAATGAAACTTGTTTGTGGTATGAACTTTGATTTGTGGCTTTAAGTATTGTTATTCTAAATTTTATGTATTATTAATCTAAATTATTAGCTTTAAATTTTAAGTATTGTTAATCTCTATCATTAATATATTTTCTTATTGGTTGTGTTTGGTTGTTACATTCTTAAAGTTGGGTTTCTCAATGAATTAGTATAGGGTGGGTTTGAATTATAGTTCCAAATATCTGGATTTTGTCAATGGGTTACTTCATTGATGCTCTTTGAATTAATTAGGTTCTCTCTACTTTTCACGTGCGAATCTTTACACACATCTTTTTTAATATAATAATAATTTTATTCTAAACATAATAGATAAATTTTAAATGTTACAATAATTTGTTAATCAAATTATTCATATTTTTATCTTTACTTATTATATTTGTTACTAGTACATAATTAATTTAGGTAAAATATCAAACTTCTAATATTTATTTTAAATTTCAATATCAATTTCTAAACCATTCAATTAAAAATTCTAACTTTATAAAATTAAGTAATTCATTTTATTTTATTAATAATATATTATTATAACTTAAATAATAGTTAAATTATTTGCTTTATTAAAACATTGAGTACTATAAAAAATTTAAGAATAAATGCATTTAACTTCTATGAAACATTATTAATAGATCAACTCACGACAGTAATTGTGGGGTTCCCATACCAAAGCAAGCAACTGTTGCTTTTCCCTTTCACGTCCTTAAACGCGTCTTTAAAGTCTCTTCTAATAGATATGATTAGAAATAGAAAAAAATATTTAGTTAATAAATAATTTTGTGATATTCGAGAATACAGACAAGATAGTTGCTAAAAATATTAAAGAGGAACTCAAATTCTATACATTTATTAATTAACTTTTGATCTTAACCCATAAACCTTAATCAATAACCCGTGATGCAGCTCCCGTGAGGCTTATCGGTGAAAAATTCCACGAGCCTATAAGTCACAACGAGAACTTATTTTCTTGATTCACAGGTGTAAACAATGCCATGCACCATAGTTTTGAAATCAATTGTAGGTGATTAATTCAATTGGTTAATACTTAGGGGATGTTATGTAAAGTTTAGATGTTTTGTAAACTTTGGGGAACATGAAGGATACTAACTATGGAATCATTATTTGAAATTAACAGTTTTACAGAAATGAGTAATGATGATAGATCTTGGATGTATAGACAATTAACAGCTGATGGTTTCATTATTCCTGAGTTTGTTGAGGGAGTTGAAACTTTTATATTCATTATGCATGTTCTCATCCTGCATATATGGATGGCCCAAAGATCAGATGTCCATGTAAAAAGTAAAAACACATTTGTTTCCTTCCTATTGATGAAGTGAATGGGCATTTGCTGAGAAAAGGGTTTGTCCCAAATTATTTTGAGTGGACACGATATGGGGAACCATTGATTTGTAGCACCTCAAGGGGTAATGAGGTACAATCGTCAGTGAACTTAAATGAGTTTGAAGTGGGGATTGGATTTAGAACAAATAATGTGGATGCAAATGAAAATCCTAACATGCAAATGGTTTATGATGCACCCGGTTATACCTTTCAAGAAAATATAGAAAATCTTAAAGAAGAACAAAACCCATATGCAAAAAAGTTTTTTGACTTACTACACTCAGCTGACCAAGAATTATGGCCAAATTGTGAGACAATGACTCAATTTACTTCAATTGCTTGAATATTGAACATAAATCTTAAAGGCATATTTCTTATCATAGTTTTGATAAAATTCTTGGATGGTATAATGAATCATTGCTTCCTAATCATACAATGGTTGATAGTTTTTACAATATGAAGAAACTTATTAAAGGTCTTGGTTTGCCTGTTGAAAAGATTGATTGTTACAAATTAGGATGTATGTTGTATTGGGGAGATCATATGGAATTACTAGAGTGCATTTTGTGGTCAATCTTAGTTCAAGCCTAGAAAGCGTTCTATGAAACAGAAATTAGTACCCTAGAAGCGGACATATTATTTCCCGCTAACTCCCAGACTTCTAAGACTATATGCTTCTGATGTTATTGCATATCACATGAGATGGCATAATGAACACGAATAGGAAGATAGAATAATAATTCATCCATCAGATGCACTGGCATGGAAACATTTCAATGGCACCCATTATAAGTTTACAGCTGAAAGTCGAAATGTTAGGTTGGGATTGTTGATGGGTGGATTCCAACCTTTGGGTCAATTCGGCCAGCAATATTCATCATGGCCAATCATACTTACTCCTTATAATTTCCCTTCATGGATGTGTATGGAAGAGGCATATATGTTCTTGACAGTGATTGTGCTAGGGCCTACAAATCCAAAGCATAAAATTGATGTATTCTTATAACCATTGATATCTGAATTGCAGCATCTTTGGGAATAAGGTGTTGAGACATATGATGTGTCTCTGAAATAAAATTTTGTATTGAGAGTGGCTTTGATGTGGATCATTAGTGATTTTCCATCATATGCCATGTTGTCTGGATGGAGCACAGCAGGGAAATTGGCTTGTTCTTATTGTAGCAATGATTATGATGCATTTTATTTTCCAAACGGGGGCAAAACATGTTTGTTTGACAACCACATGAAATTTCTTCCTCCAGATCATCCATTTAGACGCAATAAACAAATTTTCATTAAGAATAGGATGGTAAAAACACCTCCTGCCCCTCACAAAGCTGGTAAAGAAATATTACAGGAGATTGAGGAATTATGGTTGCTGAAAGTTACAGAATTTGAAGCTGATGAAGTTAATACAAGCATTAGTAAAAACTTTGGTTGGAGAAAACAAAACATCTTTTGGGATTTTCCACATTGGAAAACTAATTTAATACATCATAATATAGATGTGATGCATATTGAAAAAAGTATTTTTTTGGCAATTTGTTCAATACCATAATGAACATTGATGGTAGGACAAAAGACAGTGCAAAATCACAAGTTGATTTGAAACTTTTTTATAGAAGGAAAGAGTTACATAAAGATCTTCGCACCGGTAAATATCCAAAAGCATGTTACACTTTGGACAAAAATAAAAAGGAAATATTCTGTGAATGGTTGAAAAGTCTAAAGTCTCCCGATGGTTATGTTTCAAACTTGGCAAGGTGTGTGGACATAAGGAAGTCCAAATTATTTAGGATGAAAAATCATGATTGTGTGTTTATGTAAAGGCTAATTCCAATTGCATTTTGGGAGTTGCGACCGGATAGGGTTTAGGAAGTAATAACAGAATTAAGTTTGTTTTTCAAAAGTTTAATATCATTTGAAATCAAGTTGGTTGAAACGGAAAAACTAGAAAGGAAAATTTCAGTAATTTTGTGCAAGTTAAAAGGGATTTTTCCTGCAAGCTTCTTTGACTGTATGAAGCATCTACCTGTGCATTTAGCACATGAGGCAAAACTAGTCGGTCCAGTTCAATATCAATGGATGTGTCCGTTTGAGAGGTAATTCAAAAAAAATTATTGTAATTGAAGTAATAACATGCTTTAACAACTAAATTGTAATAACCCTATTTGCTAATATAGGTATTTGCATCACTTGAAGAAAAATGTCAGAAACAAGGCTAGAGTTGAAAGTTCGATATGTAATGCTTATTTAGTGGAGGAAGCTAGTACATTTTGTTCACATTATTTTAATCCACATGTTCACACAAGTGAAAGAAAAATTTCTTGTAATGACGATGGGGGAGGAATGAGTGATGCTGATGGTAACTGATCTATTTTCACATATCCTGGATGAACATTTAGACGTTCAACAAGAAGAATGTTAATAGAGGAAGAAATTGAGGCGACCTATGGTTACATTTTATTGAACTGTCAAGAGGTTCAACCTTTCGTGCAGTAAGTTGAAATTGATTATTTAGGTTTTGAAATTTAGTGTTATTCATAACTGAAATACATAATAATATTTTTAGATTATACGAGGAATTGTTACGCGAGCTAATGCCTGACAAAACACAGGATGATATAAATAAAGAAGTTGTAAGACACTTTCCTTGATAGCTCGAGAAATATGTAAGTTTTCACTTACAAATATTAAAGTGATTGAATTATAAGATTTAAGTGTTCAAATGGCATTATAATGTTTAATATGATAATTTCTTTTGTGTAGGCCTTAGAAAATCCAATAGAGAACAAGTTCATATATGATCTTACAAAGGGACCTTTGTCAATTGTTAAATTGTATCCGGTGTATTTTGTTAATGGATACAAATATCATATAGAATATCATGGTCATAGTATGGCGACAATAAATAGTAGAGTTTGCATATAGGGATAATTGATGGATTGCTATGGTAAAATTATTGAGATACTTGAAATTGAGTACGATGCTTTACCAATAAAGCGGAGTGCGATATTTAAGTGTGACTGGTTTGATCCAACTCCAAATGTTGGTACAAAAGTGCATAGTTAATACAATCTCGTTGAAATCAACAAGTGAAGAAGATTTAGACAATTGAAACTTTTGTGTTGGCAATGCAAGCAATCCATGTGTATTATGTCTCTTTTCCCAGCTTACGACAAGATAAGTCAGAATGGTTGGTCGTTTACAAAGTTAAATCTAGAGGTGTTTTTAAATCACGTGGAAAAGGAGAACAAAGAATTGAAAGTGAAGCTTTTCAGGAAGATGTTTATAAAATAAATGCATCTGCCACATATG
Organism: Erythroxylum tenue; assembly: GCA_027568955.1. Classification (NCBI taxonomy): domain Eukaryota; kingdom Viridiplantae; phylum Streptophyta; class Magnoliopsida; order Malpighiales; family Erythroxylaceae; genus Erythroxylum; species Erythroxylum tenue. The sequence continues at coordinate 18,755,272 of JAOSBM010000008.1, forward strand.
ACAATAATGAACCTTTGAACAATCCATATAATGAATATGTTGAAATTTCATCTGGAGAGGATGACGAGGGACAGAGATCTGAAGAGGAGCCTGAGTTTGAATCTAATTCTCAGAAGAAAAAAAAAGATGATTTTGATTTACAATTAAGTGATGATAACGATTAATTTGTGTTTGTAATTGAATATTATATTCAACAAATCAATTATTTCCTTTTCAATATATTGTGTAAAATATTGAATTCAAATTGTTATATTTCTAGAAAATTCAATCAAATATGAATTTCAGGTTGAAATATGTCATCAAAGAGAAAATAGAATATAATGCGACCAAGGTTAAGACTATTACGGAAACAATCTGTCAGTAATAAGTATATATGTTAATTCCTTGCCTTTAGGCTAGATTCATTAGATCTGCTCCCTTCGTCTATACATATGTCATGCCTTATATTTCTCCTCCAGTCTAGCAACCTTCCATATAGTGTAGCTTGATTCCTGTATATATATCCCTGTATACATTCATACAAACATAACAAAGATTCTATTCATTACATGGTATCAGAGCCTTAGGCCTTTTTATCTCGAACGAACCAATGCCTTTCTCCTCCTCCTCTTCTTCTTCTTCCTCTTCTACTGCTCCCATCATTGCTGACTCTTCTCCATTAACACAGTCTGTCAGCCATACCTTTTCTGTCAAATTGACAGATAAAAACTATTTGGCATGGAAAGCACAATTCCTTCCTCTTCTTAATTATCATAATATTCATGGCCTCATCGACGGTTCTTCCCCTACTCCTTCAAAAACTATTCCATCCCCTGTCAATCCTCAAGAACAAATACCAAATCCTACCTACCAATCTTGGTATCACAAAGATCAAATGTTACTTTGCTGGTTGCTTTCCTCTTTAACTGAAGACGTGTTCTCTTATGTCATAGGATCGGATTCCTCTTTTGCTATTTGGGAAGCCTTGGCTCAGGCCTTCGGATCTATGTCCCAAAATAGGCAACTTCAATTACATATTGCCTTGCAGGAACTCAAGAAGAATGATCTTTCTGTGTTGACTTTTCTTCAAAAAGCCAAGGGCTTGGCCGACAAGCTTGCTGCATCTAGACGTATCATCACTCCAGCTGAGTTCAATGCGATTATTTATCGCAACATCGGGCCAGAATATCACAGCATCATTACTACCCTTAATCTCCGATCACAGCCTGTCTCTTTTAATGAGCTACACGACCATCTTCTTGCTCATGAGATTTTGCTTCAAGGTACTCTTGATCATCCTATTGCCAATTCTGTTATGAGATCTAATATTTCTGTGTCGCAGCCACCTTTACTTCCTACTCCCCCTCACTTCCCTTCTCAACAACCAAGGAAGAATCGATCTCATCCCTGTCAAATCTGTGGACTGCGCAATCATACAGCTGATAGGTGCAGAAAACGTTATATTCCACAGCAGCCCTCATTTTCGCAAGCCAACTTTGTCTCTTATCCAACCATGTCCCTGCCAGCTCCACAACACTCTCCAATGGTCTGGTATCCTGATACTGCTGTGAATTATCACATTACTCCAGATATCTCAGTTTTGTCCATCGCTAATCCATACAAGGGCAACGACCAACTTCATGTCGGTGATGGTAAAGGTTTGTCAATCTCTAACACAGGCAATACGCCCATTCCTTCTGCTAGTGGTTCTCTTACCCTTTCTAATGTCCTTCATGTCCCAAAAATTGTGAAAAACCCTCTCTTTGTTCAACAATTCACAAAAGACAATAATTGCTATTTTGAGGTTTGGGCTAACTCGTTTTTTGTTAAGCAACAAGGAACCAACAAAATTCTACTGCAGGGTCCTAGTGAGCATGGCGTTTATGCACTACACACAATAAGGCCACGAAAGGAAGCCCTTCTTTCTACAACACCATCCTTTGATGAATGGCACGCCTGTCTTGGTCATCCAATGTCCCGTACTGTCTCTCGCGCTGTTAATGAATTTAATTTGCCTTGTTCCAATAAAACTGTCACCATGTTCTGCTTGTCACTTAGGGAAATTAGCCCGTTTAGCCTTACCCTCTGTTGATCATAAAAGTCAGGCACCATTTGAAATTGTACACTCTGATGTCTGGGGTATATGGTACTCTTTATTGATGATGATAGTCAGTTTTCTTGGTTGTATCTTCTGAAGCAAAAGAGTGAGGTTTACAATTCTTTTCTTTATTTTAAAAAATATGTTAAGCGACACTTCAATCTTCAAATAAAATCCTTTCACTCTGATTGGGGTGGAGAATATCAAAGGTTGAACAAATTGTTTCTCCACACTGGTATTGTTCATAGAATATCTTGCCCCTATACCCATGAGCAAAACGGCACAGCAGAACGAAAAATACGTCATGTTGTTGACACAGCCCTCACCCTTCTTGCTCATGCTAACATTCCACTTCGTTTTTGGAATTATGCCTTTGAAACTGCAATTTCCCTCATTAACATTCTCCCCTCTTATGTTAAAAATCAAACCAGCCCATTCTACCTCCTCCATAAACAACACCCTAAATATGATACCTTTAAGCCTTTTGGATGTGCTGTCTACCCTCTATTACATCCATACAATTCTCATAAATTTTCTTTTCGTACAAATCAATGTGTCTATCTAGGGGATTCGCCAACTCATTATGGGTGTCGATGTCTAGATATATCTTCTGGTCGTGTCTATATTGCAAGGCATGTCAAATTTTGTACTCAAATATTTCCCTTTACAACTAACCAAGTTTTAGGTGGTGCACTTTCAACGGCTTCCTCACCGTGGCTGACCCAAACGACAGCTCACTCGGATACTGCCCCTTCCACAGGTATGTTCTCTCCCACACCCATCAATCCCCCTGGTTCACCTCCTTCCTCTTTACATTCATCTCCATCTTCACCAAATAAACCAATTCCCATTGACCCACCCTCGTATGATCCACCAACTACCGTTTCACCTAACCTCAACCTTTGCGTTGACCTTACTCCATATGTCTCGTCCCACCCTCCTCCCACTTCCTCACCTTCACGCCAACCTCAACCTACTAGAACACACAATATGGTCTTACGATCCACCACCATGCACAAGTGCCAAGCTAACAGTGCCCTATCCGAACCACCTACCTTTTTAGACAAAGAACCCACTACCTTTCACCAAGCCCACCAACATAAAGAATGGCGTATTGCTATGGGTCAAGAGAAGGATGCCCTGATCCAAAATCGTACGTGGGAGTTGGTTCCACGCCCTACAAATAAGAATATCATCGGAAACAAATGGGTGTTTCGAATTAAAAGAAAACCAGTTGGAAGTGTTGATCGTTATAAGGCCAGACTTGTAGCCAAAGGATATACTCAAGCAGAAGGTGTTGATTACTTTGAAACATTCAGTCCTGTTGTTAAAACAACCACAATCCGAACAGTGCTTGCTCTTGCTGCTCAACATGATTGGTCACTTCGTCAACTAGACATATCCAATGCCTTCCTCCACGGATATATTGATACCAAAATTTACATGGAACAACCCAAGGTGTAGCACCCCACTCTCACAAGACACATACCCGACATCTATGGTGATATCCAAGTACGTACCCCGCAAGAGTGACATGCTAGAAACGATCAATCAGTCAAAATTCATTACAAAACTTTTGTTTCTTTAAAACAACGTACACGTAAGCGGAAAATCACTAA
>JAOSBM010000008.1:18777114-18792584 GCA_027568955.1 Erythroxylum tenue
TTTATTTTATTATTAAATATATAATTTATTATTAATAATATAAAAATATTATTATTAATTATTTAATAAATTTTATTATATTAAATGTTATTATATTCTATTTAATATATTAATATTATGATTTGGTCAGAGCTAGTATTAAGAAGAATTATTGAGGGTATATTAGGTAGTATGTATTTATTAGTTTACGTTCCATCCTAAACTCTTTAAATCGGAGGTTTCATATTTTCACTTTTTAGGGTGGAATGGAACGTAATATGAAACCCTCCGCTTCCATCTTATTCTATTCCATTTCATTATGAAACCCTCAAACAAACAATAGAAGTGTGTTACGTTCCATCCCCTTCCATCCCTAACCCCCAAACCAAATAGGGCCTAATGAAAGAAAGGAGGAGGTAAAGGAGGAAGCGAAAGAGGAGGAGGTGGAGTAGGCACCTATAAAAATACAACACTCCAATATATAATAAAAAAACACTAACTCCAAACTACAATCAAATTAAAAAAAGTGTTTAAATTTTCAATTTATTCATACATGTTCAAAAATGTCACGAACTATATACATTTGAATAAAAAGTTAAAATTGGTTAAATTAATACGCAGTAGACCAAAATCAAGTAAACTTAATCATGCACAAGATAAATTTAACCTTTGAATTCACAATTTTGTAGCTAAATATATTCAATTTGAAATCTTCATTTTGACATTATGCCCATACTAAAACTTTTCACTTCTAACATCATTTGACAATATTTAACAAAATTGATTGTTGTAAAAATTCAATTAAGCTCCTAATTGCAGTAACAAATCATTAATTTCACAAAACAATTCATAATTCTCAATAATTTCAGTTTTTAACATGTAAAAATGCCCAAATTTCAAATTCAAGTAACATTAAAGATCAACGTTAATTGAGAGTTTACAACCCTTAGAAAAACTCCAAATTGAATCAAATCAGTATCAATTATAAGAAAAGGATTAAAAAAATAGAAAATTACTATATCTAAAACTCCATAATACTAAATTTTTATGAATTAAAAACACAAAAACATATAAATCATGGAACCAAAACACCAACTAATCAATTATTTCAAGAAAAACATAAATTTATTTAAATCCCCAAAATAGGAAGCATTAGGATTTACCTACATAAAAAATGACTACTTTGAGGTTGGATATTTATATAAAATTAGTCTTAGGAGCCTAGTAGGATCAGTCACTTGAGGCTCACAAGAGAACAAAGAAGAAAGAGCTCCAAAAAGGTGATGAAAATCAGTGAGGAAAGAGGACATATTCATTTATCATTATTGTATTTATGTCTTATAATGCGCTTTTTTTTCTCTCAAAAAGTTCATTTTGTTGAGAGGTCTTAGAAGTAGAGAAATTATCTTCACAAAAGATTTCAAAACTTTTAGGGGGCGTTTGGTTTGACGGTTTGGGAACGAAGGAATGAAATAATTGTAAAAAACAGTATTTGCTTTAGGGTTTTCAATTCCAAGAGAATGGATTTATCCCATTAAATTTGGGAATCTACTAAACTCACCAAGGGGGTGGGTATCGAGTTTTCATTCCAATCTAAGTTTTTATCACGTCTATTTTTTACTCTTTTATCCCCAGCCTTTGCCCTACCATCCTCTTTACTTCCTTATCGCCTCTCAATTCTTTACGATATCTCATCCTGCCTTATCGCATCTCATCAACGAAGGAATTTTTTGTTCTGCGGCTCCAGATATATTTTCTGAAATCCCTCGTTTTAATTTGATGTTAAATGAACTGGATAGAACTTGGTTTCATCTCATTATAAATGGGGCTTTTGCTCCTTTTTTTCTTATATATTCTCGTTTTATGATTTAATCAAGAGAATAACAAATCTGTTATATAGTTTGATGATGTGAAAGTGTATATAGTTATAGATTGAACGAGAATCACAAAACCAATCTGCTCCTTTTTTTCCCTTATAATTGTTTTGTGATTTAATTTGATTTTTCGTATATAGTTTTAACTCTTTTAAAAAAAGGAAAAACACATAGCGAATTGTCTTCTACGTTGGTGTTTGTTTATTTGTTTTGTAAAGCTCTTAATGGCTTTCAAGAACAACGAAATAGAAGCACCTTTTACAGTTTTTAACCTTCATATAAAGATACAAGCCCATGACAAATGATCATATAGCTCATCTAATGCTTGAAAATTGCGATAAAATTTCTTGATAAAACTGATTAATTTTTTTTACAAACATATAGAGATAGCCCCAATAAACATATGAAAGGCAAATTATTTTCATTTTTATTGAGGGTAAAAATGGTATTGTATTATCTTTCATTCCCATTAATGCAGCAAACCAAACAACATTATTGGTATTAATATAGAAACCCAAGTTATTTTTCATACCCATCCCCATCTCCTTCTACTATTATACCTATATCTATAGCCAACTCCGTGCTCAAACCAAACGCCTAGTTATTCTTAAACTCTTTGCCATAATCACTCATAATTGATGTAATAGAGAGTTCATTCTTGTTTTGAGCTCTCTTGACAAACTTAAAAATTTCCTAAAGAATTATCTTTGTTTGCTAAAAACAAGACCTATGTGAACTTACTAAAATAATTTATTTTGAAAATTATATAAAATGTACCCCCTAAACTAACAACTTTAATAGGACAAATAAATCCATGTAAATAATTGAAAAAGTCTAAAAGAAGTTATTAAAGTTTAGCTACTAGTACCACTGTTTAACTTCAACCTTTTCACTTGTTTAGACTCAATGGATTGAATTTATATTATGTTCACTTATTCACACATTTTTTATGGGATACTGAAAAGGGTTAAAAATAATTCATTTATGAGTCAATAGCGTGTCTAAATTATATAAAAAGTATAACAATACAGATTAAGTATCCATTTTCCAAAAACGATGAAGCAATTAAATGTAACTTAATAATTAATGATTATGACTATGTAAATAAAATAAAAATAATCAAACTTATAATAAATTGTCTCAATCAAAGTTTTTCCAAAGTTAAAAATTTTCTCAAAATTATTCACTATTAAACTAATTATAAAAAATTATTTCCCACCACCACACTTGAGTTTTACATTACCCTCAATGTAAACAATATACAAAAACGATGACAAAGTAGAAAATAATGGAAAGGAAGAAAATTATGATAACTAGTACTCCCTTGACAACAAAAGGCTTTATCACTTCAGTTTGAAGTGCATATTAACGATAGCTATCATGATCTTATTAGTGAAAGAACATTAAAAACACCTTTGAATCCATAAATTTAAACTGTTTTAACTTTAAAAATGTAAAAAATCATCATTATACAAAAATATACCAAAAATTATTATTGAAAATTCCTATAACTACTAAATTGAAACAAAACACCTAAATTATTTGATTGCCTTCCCAAAAATGCCTTTTTATGAATCATTTAGCTGTACTTTATACTTAATTCCAAATCATATGTTCATTAGCCTCCAAATATGCCACTTGCTCTTATAGAATAGGGTTATGCATCTCCTCTTCTTCTTCTTGCATGATACAAGTCTCCTACAGATCCTTTGTGATTATTCCCTACGTAATATAAGATATTTTGGCATCAATCATATCTATAAAGAAAAAAGTCTCATCTTTCTTAAATGTATGTCTTATAGTTTTATATATCTTAAAACCTACTTGCTCATCTCCTACATTTAAGATTAATTTTCCATCATACACATCTATCATAACTTTAGCAATAGTTAAAAAAGGTCGTCAAAAGATCAAGAGAACCTTTACATCATCCATCATATCTACAATCATAAAATAAATAGAGAAGATGAATTTGTCAACCTTGTGTAGTACCTATATGATATTTAACTGGCATATCCACTAAACAGATGCTTGTCTTTGTTGGTTTATGTTCACCTAACCCTAGCTTCTTAAATATGTTATATGACATAAAATTAATATTAGCTCTTAAATTTGATAATGCTATTTCAATTGAAAATTTATAAATAATATAAGAAATAGTAAAACTTTATGGATCTTTCATTTTTTAGGGTAGCTTATTTTGTAAGCTGATAGAGCACTCCTCACTTAAAGTAATTGTCAACAACTCCTTAAGCCTCTTTTTGCTAGAAGAGAGATCCTTTAAATACTTGATATATTTTTGAACCTATAAAAAGCTCCAATAAAAGGAATGTTAAAATGTAATTTTTTAAATTTTTCTAAAAAACTTACCAAATTTATCTTCATTTCTATCTTTATCAAGGTTATTAAGGTATGGAATTTTTGGTTGGTATTCTCTAACTACTTTCTTCTTTAGCTTCTCCTCTCCATCTTTCTTTCCTTGCATAACATCATTTTCCTTCTTCCATTTCTCTTTTTTCTTTAATTTTTAGCTCCTTTTCATTCTTTAGAGTCACGACATACACTTATTCTTTCGGGTTTGGCACTGCGTTGCTAGACAAATTTCCTTTCTATCTTATAATAAAAGATGCTTCAATGTTACATAAGTGAACCTCAAATGTAATAATCAATTTTTGTATGAGCTCGACTTCTTTTATTACTGCTATTGTTGTTAAATTAATGTAGAAGTCTTTGTATTTGCTATCCTTAATTATTCCATGAAAATTTATGATAGTTTCTTTACTCCAGATTATATGTAACATCCTGTGCCCATATTAAGGGTTAGAATTTAGATTTCAATAATGGAGATAATAGCAATGTAAGAATTAGAAAAATTTTCTTTTGATGCTCAGCAAAATGTCAGCATACATGCATGTGAATTTGAATTTTTACACACATGAAATAATTGTACATGCACTCATTGACATTTCGGGTATATTGAATAGTGATGGGATAGATTGAATGGGATCATGCAAATGTGATTGATGCATTCTATTTCATGAATGCATGAAACATAATGAAGTTGTGACTAAAGTAGCTATCAATCAAAGCTTAAAGCTCAACGAGTGAAAATGAGCCTTGAGCTCAGAAGTGATTAAGAGCCTAAGGCTCACTATGTAAAATGAGCCTTGTATCTCCCAAGAGGATAAGGGATAGTTAGTAATAAACCTGATATCTAATGGATGCGGCACAATCACAACAAAGTAATAAATAGAAAGTGGGTCTCATGTGCACTACATATGCATAATATGAATGATTAAATTGTATTGATTGTGAAATGTGATTTATGTGTTATGTGACTGGGTAAGCCATCGATGATGATCACTCATTGAATCGCCCAAAATTTAACTCGACATTCTATGCTCTTTATTGCACTAGGTTTGGTAACTTCAATATCTGAATTTGTACTATTTAGCATTGTCTGTTCAATGTATCAGATTACACACTACTTTTACCAGTATAGTACTCATTTGTACATTCCTTTCTAACTTGATAATTACCTCAATCTTTACCAATCTGTATATTCATATATCCAAAATGTTTATGTACCTATAATGTCTCCAAGTTTGCAAAGCAATTACTATTGTAGCAAGTTCTAAATCATATATCAATAATCAACTCATGGGGCTTAATTACCTCTATGTATACAAACTCAATTTATCATCACCTCTATTTCCTTTGGGTCTCCCAATGTGCCATGTTCAAATACCATCACTTCCACAATTTATTTGATCAAGCTCAATTGAAAATGTTTATGAATGAAAGTGGGTCCGAATTGGTTGATTGAATGTTCTATACCAATTTTTGAATAATTAAGTGTTCTAGCACGCTGCTCTCATGGTGCGCGAACTCGGATATCATCCATAGATGTCGGGTACGTGTCTTGCAGGAGTGAGGTGCTACATTATAAGTGTAACCATAAGTGTTAATTTGAGGTCAGTTCCTTATAAAATTAATTGGCTTTGTCGATTGTCCCATATTGTAAGGTTCTTGATATTTATGATTGGGATGTTCAACACCGCAAATATCACAATGCATCACTTCTATTAGTTGAACAACCCAACTCATAGCATCAATCTTCTTACTTAAAGCTTCCAATTTTGCCTTTAATGTTGCACTACATCAACATTATATATACCTTTTGATCTAAGCTTTATTCTTATATCTGCTTACTAGTAATTATTCATATCTAAATTTTCAATTAACTCTTACAATCCTTTATGAGTTTTAAAGTAGGTGATTCTACCCAAAGAAGCATCAATTAACTGCTTAGATAGATAACTTAACTTACTACAAAATGTTTACATCTATAATTCCAAATCAAGCCTATAATGTGGATAGATTTTTAATAACTTATTTCATCTCTCTAAGTATCATACAACATCTCACTCTCTAATTGTTAAAAGGAAAAGATTTCATTTATGGGTTTCCGATTCTTGTTAAAAGAAAATATTTGGTAAAAGTCTTTCAATGAAACTAGTAAATCCACATGAAAATGACTTTAACCATGATTTATCTCTGTCTCTCTATGTAAAACAGAATAACCTTAATTGCATGTCATCCTTTGAAGCTCCATTAATCTAAAAAGTGTCATAAATCTCCAAAAGTTAACGAGTTGTGCTTTATGATCATTATCTAATAAACCATCAAACTATATATATTGTTGAACCATCTGAATTATGTTAAGGTTGATCTCAAAATTATCGGCCTCCACTCTTGGCCTAGTAATGCTAGATTTTATCAACATAAGTGATGTTTTAACATAATATCCTGTAGTATGTTGTCCTTCTTATCCTGTCATTGTGTTTGGTAGATATAACATCAAGTGCTTAAAATCCTAAAATTCAATAAATAAACACAAGATTAAGAAAGAAAATTATAAATAAATGAATATAAAAAATTGATCAGATTGATAAAAATAAAGTGTTTCTACTAAGGATGGCAATAGACTGGGCCGTTTTTTATTTTAAAACAATAGGCCTCGGCCTTTCCTAGGAAACTTTGCCTGAGGCCCAAGCTAAGATATGACCAACTCGAGCCTGGCTCGTGACTTCAAGTTGGGCTAGGCCAGGCCAGGGTCTAATTGCCAAGCCTAGTTTCTACAATCTTATTTCCTAAAATAAGACCAAAAACCTGATTGTATACTTTTTGAACTGTGGTAAAGACTACTAGGTAAGTGCTTATATTGTTCTTATAGTTTTTCTTAATAAATGTAAGTGTCAATCCTATAAGGAATATAAGTACTAGTACCAACTGTCTTTTTATTCTAGTATGAGATCATAACTTGTTGACTTGAGGATCTATCTAGTTTACTTACGGAATCTCAGATCTTTAGGATGACTATGACCTCAGGTGATTAGGCGGGGATAGGATTCGAACCCGCAATGTTTAGATCATTAGCTTGATGAGTTGACCAATTCTTTTACGATTTCTGGCCCTTATTCCTTATCCGAGAAGAGAGTATAATTGAGTTTACTTCAAACTGATACCTAACCTAACAAAACTAATAATTGATTCAAAAAGAATGATTAACAAACTAAAATTAGTAATATAAAATTAACAAACAAAATCAATGAGAACAAAAAGAAATAATCAATTGATAAACAAGATCCAGATGTAGAACCCCCTAGAACCTTTTTATTCTTGATTTGGCCTGATTCAATTATTAACCTTATTTTTTTTGGAATGGTATAATTTTTGGGGTTACTTTCATATTCTTCCTCAAGACATACAACTCATACCTTTAAGTTGATTAATTAAAATCTCTTTCTAATAAAAATTCCTAAGAATGCATTAACTCAGTATATAAGTTCCTTTGATATATTTGAATCTAACCTATATTATTTATGTGTATTGCTTGTTCTTTGAATGATTTTTGAACGATTTGATACTTAATTTACAAAGTTTTGTCATTTTGGGTCATACAAGGAAAAAAAGCCCATTTGGAGAAGCATTGGAACAAAATGTAGCAACTTTGAAAGATTTAGAGAAGAACCACATAACACGACATTGTATATATTCCTATATTTTATTGATATAGTTCCTTTTATTTCTTCAGAAAACTTTACACACCCTATGTTATCGATGAGATAAAGAATATGTTGTCATATACAATGCCATATATGTTCCCATATTGGCTTTGTTATTTTTAGAGAAATTTATAAAGTACATAATCGGTTACTCATAACCATGTTTAAAGTCTTGTAGCTCTTTAAAAGTTAGATTTTTGAGTTTGTAATAAAAAGAGAGGCAAAAGAAAGCTTTTGTTTCCTAGGGAAACAATTCATGAGGTAGGAAAGAAAGCTTAGAGGGTATAACAATACTGAGGCACTAGTTGTAGAGAAGGATGCTGAAGATGCATATATTATAGAATCAAAAGATTCTACCACACTAGCTAGAGAGGAGACCACTGTTATCGGATGATGACACGAGGATAATGGTGATCAAGTCCTTTATAAGAAGCGTCATGAGGAAGATTTAGTTTGAGAACTTAGAGGACCAGTGGGAAAAAGTTCTCTACGTGCCACCTCCAATACCACCACCTCCTTAGGACCATTGATATTTTTTTATATCTCATACTTTTTTTGCTTATATAAATATTCTTAATCATTTTTACATACTTTTGATATTTTCACTTCATTTTGACTTACCTTTTTGTCTGAGTTATTTTTATAGTACATTTAGCACTGCAATGATGTATCATTAGAATGGACTCACATTTTGACTTGACCAAATGACGTAAAATCCATAGAAGCTTAAGTCCTTTATATCCTTAGCCCCTTCTCATTTTTATTTTTGTCTTGCATGATAGAAAAATAGAGGACACTGTTTATTTTAAGTATGGGGGAGATATTATAGATTTATAAGAGTACGCTTAGGTTTATCAATTTTGTCATTATTTTCTTAATAGGAGGTAATTTTTGGATATTTTTGTTCTTTGAGCATTATGAATTTGATTGCTTTGGTGAATTAGATTGCTTAATAACTAGTTATGAGTGTTTATGAATAAGTGAATTTGATTTGACTTATTAATTTGGAAAATGAAGATCTGATGAACATTGTGATAATATTTGTTTAATATGTACTTGCATAGGTAATTGTGACTTCTTTTAAGAACTTTTAATTTTAGAAAATTATAAAAAAGAGAAAATGTAATATATGAATAACTAAGCATAATAAATTCATTTTTGTAAGCTTTGTATAATAAAAAAGTCAAAGTCAAAGAACGATGCTAGTAGCCATTTGAGATAGTGACCTAGTTAGCTGACCAAAACTATTTATGATAAGGTATTTATCCTCACATAAAAAATCCAAGTAACTTTTCAAACAAGCTTCAAATACTCTTTTTTAAGTTTATATATTATGTATATTTATTTTATGTATGAGATTAAGTTTTATGATTTGGGTTGTAATTTAAAAGGTCATAAAGTGAATTAAACCAGCTTATAAATTAATGTAAGTGGTCGGTTACATAACATTTTGATGATCCATTATGATTAAATGAGTAATGAAGAGATTTCATTGGTATGTTTTAATGGTGAAGCATTTTTCTAAATTTTTTTTATTTGAGATTTAATGACAACTTGGTTTACTTAAAGACAATAAATTGCTTAAGTGTGAGGGTTGATGTATGTTAGACAAACATTATTTTCATAAAATATTGCTTGTGTATTGAATGAATTTTTAAGGATTTGACAGTTAATTAAGAATTGTTGTCATTTCAGGTCATATTTTTGCTCATACAAAGAAAATAAATAAAGTTGGAGAAGAATTAGAGAAAAATAAAGCAATTTTGAAAGATTTGGAAAAGAACTACATAAGACGGCAGTGTACATAGTCCCATGTTAAGGGTTATGTATATACATGGTTGCTTTTGTTTCTCTAAAGCACCTTACGCTCCTTGTGTTAACCCTTTGGATGAAGAACACAGTGTACTTGTGTTTGCATTATTATTTATGGAGGAATTTATAGAGTCCACGACCAGTTATACAAATCAGTATTTAGGGTCATGTAGCTCATTAAAAGTTAGAATTTTAAGTTTTAAAGAAAAAAGGAGGTATAAAAGAAAGCTTTTTTAGCCAAGGAAACAATTTAGAAGTTACCTTGAAGTTGTTTTACACGGATCTTGATTAAGAACTCACCATTATTTGGAGATATAGGAAGACCTCAATAATTCTTTAAAGATTTCAAGATTTAAGAACATGATTTATTTTTCTTTTTTCTTTATTATTATTTTATGTTGATTATCTTTGTATGATTTTGAAGCAGTTGGGATATAGATTTAAGTACGAAGAACCTAGGATATGATATACTCTACTTCATTCTTTGATTAATGAAATTCTACTTTTCTTATTATTTATTAAGACTTCTATATTAATTGATTGGAAGAAGAGAAAGTGGAAGATTTAATAGATTTAATCATGGATATTTGAGAGATGAGATGTATGCTAATTCATAGTGTGAATAAAAGCATGAACTATTCAAAACAAAGTTGCAAGATCCTCAGGTTAAGGTAAAACCTACCAAGAGAGTTTATAGATTCAATTAATTAGGTTGTCTAGATTTGAAAGAGATTTTGGTTAATTAACCTCTAAATAGGGGTTATATGTCTCAAGAGAGAAGATAGTCTAAGTTAGGAACTTTTGCTAGTCCAAAAAGCTAGAATAATTTGTTGAAGAAATTGAATCTAGTAAAGTCATAGAGGAACCTAGCCTAAATCTGGTTAACTCATAGTTTGATGTATTCTTGATCATTGTTTGCATTATATTTGTTTTTTAATTTATTTTGTTCATTCATCCATCTATAAAGGTTGATCTAACTTGTTAAGTTTATGTGTGTGGGGATTTAATCGACAATCCTTGTGGAATTAAATTGTACTCATCTATGCTAGTTATAGTTATGTTATGCACTTATGGTAAAATAATTAGAATAGTAATCCTATCTATAGGATTCCATGTAACTCTAATTAGTCATATCTTAATATTTTATACATTTGATTTCTTCATATCTATACATGAAATATGAAATTGAATCAAAACTGATAAATTTTAATTCAAATACAAAATGTAGTTATGAATAACTCACAAGTAAACTTAAGTTTTTCATTAAATCAAAAAATTAATCAAAATAAATGGTTTTAGGATTCATCCCATCTAGATTTATCCCAATTTTGCTTATGTTAAGACTAAAATTCCAACAACAACAAAGAAAGAAAACAAGATAAATCATAAAATTAAGTTGGTTTATGGAATATTGTTTTTTGAATTAAATTAAGAGATGCTAAGGTACTTGTGTGATGAGTTGTTTTAAAGTCCTAGGAGAACTTGGCCTAAATCTAGTTAATTAATAGTTCAGTATATTTTTAATCATTGATTTACATTAATATTTACTTTATTTTCTTCATTCATTCATTTATAAAGGTTGGTCTAGCTTGTTAAGTTTGTGGGTAGTGGGTAATTAATCAATAATCCTTATAGGATCAAGTCTTACTCTCCTATACTAGCTATAGCTATGTCATGCGCTTGTAGTAAAGTAATTAGAATAGAGGTCCTATCTGTAGGATTTCATCAATTCTTATTATTCATATCACGATCTTTTACACATATGATTTTTCAATCTCTCATCATCATCATCAACATTAAGTTGAAGTCCCGCTGAGGTGCAGGGATTAGGGTTTTCAATCTCTATTAAAAAATGAAATTAAATCAAAACACTACATTTTTAATTCAAATACAAAAAGTAATCATGAATAATTCCCAATTAAACTTGGGTCTTTCAATAAATTAAAGATTTAATATAAACAAATGGTTTTAGGATTCATCCCATCTAGATCTATCATAATTTAGTTCATGATAATAATAAGAAATCCGTTAACAATAAAGAAAGAAAACGAGATAAACGATATAGCAAAGTTAGCTCTTAGAATATTGTTTCTTAGACTAAATCAAGGGATGCCAAGTTACTTGTGTGTGATGATTTGTTTTAAAGTCCTTAGGAACTTGGCCTAAATCTAGTAACTTTATATTTCAATATATTCTTGACCATTGTTGTGCATTAGTATGTAGATTTATTATTTATAAAGGTTGATCTAGTTTGTTAAGTTTGCGAATAGGGGTTCGTTAATTGATAATCCTCATGACCACTACTCACTTATGCTAGTTGTAACTATGCCTTATGCTTGTAGTAAAATAATTAGAATAATGGTCCTATCTGTAAGATTCATGCAAGTTTTATTATGCATTTTACGATATTTCATACATATAATTTGTTTATCTCTATATATGAAATATGAAATTGAATTGAAACATTGATAAATTTCAATTCAAATAGAAAAAGTATTCATGAATAATTCACAAGTAAACTTGAGTCTTTCATTAAATCAAATAATTAATCTAAAAAATAGTTATAGGATTCATCCCATGCATCTAGATCTATCCCAATTTAGTTCATGATAAGAATAAGAACCTAACAACAATAAAGAAAGAAAATAAGATAAAAGAAATCATTCTTATGGATCTTGAAATCATGATGTTCTTCACTTAAATCTTGATGTAATCTCCTTTTTTTTCCTCCATGGTTAGTCATTTCTTATCTCAAGATTCTCTAATTCAGTTCTATAATTTTCTCCCCTTTATAATAGTCCCTTTATGTTTTTATATCTAAAAAAGATCATATAAGATTAAAATATTGTAGTCAATATTGCTCAAATACGGACCTATATTGGTCTTATATTGCCTAGCTTCTCTATATGAACACATATTGTTTTATCAATAAACACAAGGAACATAGGTCCAATATAACACCATATTTGGCTGGTATTGCTTGCACCTTTTTCATATAAAAATCACAACTGATTTGAGTCTCAAACAAGGTTCCATATTGGAGAACATGAATCCATATTGCGGAACACAAACCCATATTATGCAATCTGCGCCAATTCCCAACAACTTGACTCCAAATTATTCAAATTTGTTTTTTCTTTATTCGAGAACTAAAATAAGGCTTTTAAACAAAATATAAGCTACATTAAGTACCAAATCTTATAAAATGCCATCAAAATACAAGTAAAACATTCAAAAAATTGTTTTAAAATTATAGTCTAATTAGCACTTATCAATAATATTTGCCAAGACCTTTGAGAGTATTTATAATATCAACGAATATATAATTCATTGTGTGATATAATTTTATCATGCTTCATTTGAAATTATTCATATTGATGTATAAACATGCTCATTTTACTTTCCTTGACTTAGTTAATACCCTCATGTGTGACTTTTAATCCGAGTCAAATTTCATGATTTGTACAATATAAAGACACCTTACTGTATTTATTCCTTCCTAATGCACAAAATAGAATATGAATAGTCTTGTTATTCAAGGAAAGGATATTCTTTTCTTGGGATTCTTCCTTTTGTTTAGGAAATTTCCTCCCACTAGAGACAATCTCTTGGAAGTCAATGATTTAGCCATTAAAAAATTTGATTATTGTTTTTCAATATAAATAACCATTTCCATCAAAGAAAGGAGATTTATAATGTTTTGACAATTTTAACTTGAAGAAGATGTGGATACACCTAGTTATGTTATAATGGTTTTTGCCTAAAAAGTATGTTTGGAAGTTCAAGAGACCCTTTATAATATCAATCATTGATTCATAATCATGCTTAAGAGGAGGGCGACTCAAGAATCAGTGAATTTAAAAACTTTGTACCATATAAAAATGTATGAGATGAAAATGTAGTTAAAATGCAACCATACAAACACAAATAATGTAAAGAGATTGCAAATTAATTTTATATTAGTTCGGCAAACAAATTTGTGCCTACGTATACTCCTCAAAGCTCATTTAAGATTCCACTAAATTATTCTTTTAACTAGAAGAAGGGGAAAAATCTTTTCACAATCTTTCATAACAATCAAAAGTAATAAAAAAAACATATTAAATCAAAGAAGTAATCTCCTAATAAACCTTCACAGCTTCGATAAGCTTTACTTACGAATTTTAACGCTCTGAGAGTCACCATCGATACTGTTTTTTTAATATATGTTTTCAGTCCATTGTTTTAGGCTTTTGTTCTGAGCCTGCTGCGACTCTACAGCTGTGTTTCTTTCCTACTCTGTTGCTTCATAAAATAAAAGAAAGAGCCGAATCTAGGGTTGCAGATAGGGTGTCATTGTCTGTTATTCCTTTACTAGTCAGACATTTATTTTGCATAAAAAATATCGTTTTGCTCATAAAAATACATCATCTGGTTCTACCAGAAAAACGAGAAATACAGATATCCTCATTAAATACTGTGCATATTCTAATGCCTCCAAGAGGCGTAGAAATGACCACGTAGCATGAATGGCACCCTTTGATTTGATACAGGACCAACCAACTGTTTAATAATTGTTATCGATATTCCCCACTTTGTTACAATATAATTGAGCAACTTCAACACCAATTTTATCAGAGTTTTTAACAAGGCCATCGAGACCCTATCTTCTTCAGTCCTTTATATAATCCATCACCTACCCTAAGAGTATTAGAAAAATTCTAGCCTTGAGTGGGCATCAGAGTCAGAGGCTAGACGTGGATTAAGAGAATCGCATAATTGTAAGCATACTTTAAAAAGTAAGAACAAAATTGTCCACGTGTGAATCGTTATTAAACTTGCGGTGACGTGTGTGCTGCTACCAGCATTAGGGACAGGCTAGAAAGGTTTTCCTAACCAATATTAAGTCTATGTGTACTGTTTTCGTGCCATCAACTTGCAGAAAATGTCATTCTGATACGATCTTTCCTTAATGGGATGCCCATCATCAATGCTTGTGGGTCAGCCCTTACCTTAATGCTTCGGTTCCATGACTTGTTCAGTTGCTTATTTGCATTTTAATCCGCTTGGGATCCTTGATGCATGCTTTGAATTATGATGATTCAGGAAATCATAATACAAGATTAATTATGTATTTTTAGTAAACTAATAATTTTATTTGTTACTACACTACTTTTTGTTCTAAAAGTATAAACACTGTGCTCTAATGCTCCTAATCACAAAGATAAACATTGACAATCAATTTTAACAAATTTCAATACTTTTTTCACCAATCAACTTCGTAGTCACTGACACTGTACCTGAATCCATTGGTTGGATATATAATATTTCCTATGTAATCGAGAAGAGGCTAAATTTCAGTACTTAAAAGTAACTATAAATAGGGTGTCACATTTGCTACTTGTAAATTGTAGTTACTTAAATTCGTGATCTGGTTTAGGGAAGAAAAAGGTCCAGAGCAGTGTTTAGGATTTCTTACTGTTCCGGTCGGTACCGGCCCAAATCCGATACCGAATTTTAAAATTTGGTATCGGATTTAAATACCGGTCGGTAACGGCCAATTTCGACTGTACCGGCCGGTATTCAAAATACCTGTCAAATACCGGCCAGTACCAGAAATTTTAAAAAATTAGAGAACTTTTTCGCAAAATTTTCAAAATTTCCCTTCCTCCCTCCTTTTTTTTCAAAGTTTTTAAAATAATAATAAATAGTTTATTACTAATAATAATTATAAATTAAATAAAACTTAAAAATAAAT
>JAOSBM010000008.1:18797621-18822052 GCA_027568955.1 Erythroxylum tenue
ATTAAGTTGTCGGGCTTTTATTATATGAGATATAATATGGGCCGAAACTTATTGGGCTTCAATGGGATTAGGTTTTCCCTATAAATAGAGAAATTTAGGTCTCATTAGATGTAGGTGAAAAAGACGAAACCCTAGCCACCCTCTGAGAGAAAATTGTGCGACGTTCGGAAAAGGTTTCAGGACGTGCTAGCACACGATAGCCGCAGCCTGGATTGTGCATACTCGTGTGAGTACCGATAGAGGGCATTCGCGTATTGAAATGTCTAGGAATCCGAAAAAGAAACCATCCATCCGTTTCAAAAGGTATTTTTCGTACATCCTGTGTATTTTCGGTTATACTTCATGTTGTGTTATGGTCTTTTTCGCAGCGTATTGTGAATACTCGAGCCATACGCAATCCAACAGACTTTGCTTCGTCCTAAGTTGACTCCGCTTCGTCTTAAGAGTTGCATCGTCTTAAGTTGACTTCGCCTCATCTTAAGAGTTGCATTGTCTTAAGTTGACTTTGCTTCGTCTTAAGTTGACTCTGATTCGTGGGCTTCTTGCTATCATTTGCTTTTTGATTCGTCTACTTCTTGCTATCATCTGCTTTTTGCTTCGTCTATTTCTTGCTATCGTTTGCTCCATTTTTGGCCCTTCAGATGATAACATCTGTCTTCAAGGTTTTCATGAAAATTGTAGATCTCGAAGCCTTCTATCAAAATGTCTTAAGATGATCTTAATCTGATATCCCATATGACAGTTCTGCTAAGTCAGGTGCAATATGATTGAGGTCAAAACCCTTTTTGAGTCTTTCAGCCATAACTTTGTTATGGTATCTCCAGATGTGATGATTCTTGTCTATAAATAAACTAGAGACATAGAGCCACAAATGTTCGAAACAAGTCGAAATGAAATTCCAGTTTGGGTTTCCCAAAATATGTTCGGAAATAGGAGAAGTGAGTTGTTTTGGTGTTTGTCCTGTGGGAGCATGCTACCCTTGTGGGATACGTGTTCAGATGCCACTTAGGACGTCGAGCCCGTGACTCACGAGGGCTGGATGCCCAACATATATGACTTAGCCTAGTGTTGGAAGTGCTTCTGCTCAACATGGGCTATTTACCTAGATATTAAAATTAATTGACAATTGCAAAAACATATTATACTAACTGAAAAAACGGGTTATTTGGGCAAAATCATAAAGAAAAGGAATGGAACTTATAGTATTCAAGTGACTATATAGTCATAATTTTGTTATGAAGTCACTTATTCAAACTTCCACACTATAATGAACTTGCTATTATAGGTTGTGGCGACTTCATTCCAACTGCCAAGCTTGTGATGGGAGGTCTATGCCTGCCATTAATTTTGTCAATGTCCTCATCTTTGGACATCTTTCTGTCATTCATTCTTTCCATCATCACTTTGCCTCTACCTACAACTAAGGTGTTGTAATCGAAAACATAGCTTGAAAGAATTTTGCCATTATTCTGGTCCTGGACACATCATAATGTAGCCAAAAACTATTGGCTATGTTCTATTTTTATTGTTAGTAATTTGACACCGAATTTTTCACTACAAAGATTCAACTTTTAGTTATATTTTTGTAATGTTTTAGTTATGAATTTTTTTTTGTAGCTAATACTTTTTGTCTATGATTTTTGGAACATCACTTATAGTTTTTAGCTATAGGGAATTGGTGATGTTTATGCGATAAAACAGAAACATCACAAATAACTATATGCGACGTTTTTGAGACAATTAGCTATATTTTTTCATAGCCAATTGTATATTGTAGTGTCAAGTGCTCTTCTTTCATTGGAACTGTTTCTTGACAAATGCAGTAGATCGAAATGCTAACAACAAATTGAAATAATACCATCACGCTTATAGAATTTAAAAATGTTTTAGCATCCTTAAAATTGTGTCTTATCAATTTGAGGGGTCCTAGCGTTTGTCAAAGAAGTTCATAAGATTGATTCAAATGAAGGAGAAATAAGGCAATTGTAAATTAAGTAGTAGTGATTTTACTCAACTCGGTTACTAAAGACATAATTGGTTATCATAATATATTCTTTATTTCGAATATTTCCTTAAAACCTAAATATGGAATAAAGCTGGCTCTTAGAATATTATTTCTTGAATTAGATCAAGGTATGTCAAGATACTTGTGGGATGATTTGTTTTAATATAATAAAAAAATTATTGGTGAAATTTTTAGAGGGCTATGTAATTAAATTATTTAGTTAGTATTATCTTAATCTGAATTGTAAAGAGATTAATTGCTTTTGATGGAAACTAAGGCACTAAAAGAAGTTAGATTTAACTAACAATTGCCAAGAATCATTAAACTGACTTTGACATGGAAATGAATTCCTTCGAGACTAATCGAAAGAGAAGACATAGTTTCTAATAGATCAAGATTATACCAATTGTAGAACTAAAATAATGTGTTTTTACCATCAGTTACGATGTATCTAATATAGTTATATGTTACCTTGTGGTCAAGATTTTCTTTTTGATGTTTAAAAGGCATTGTTGCCTACTTTTAATTGCCAAATCTTTTGCCTTAGATGTAAACCGAATGAATCCATCACCCTATGTGCATTATGATTCTTATAAAATATCTATATTCTTTATGATAGAACAATTAGTGAATTTTATTAGTTTGGTTCTTAGTTTTATTTTCTTTATACTATGACACCCTTTACTATATTTTATACTTGCATTATGGGACTTTTAAGAGAAGCCACTTCAACGAAAGTTTCTTATAATTTTCTCAATGAGTTTAACGATTTTAGAGGGTATTACTGGATGCATTGTCTAATATGTATGTATGTATAAAGCTAAGTATAAATTTAATTTGCAAAGTTTACCTACATAGGAGAGTATTTCAAAGGTCCATAAGTTCATATGACTTTCAACTTTCTAAATGATGGGTATGCATTCTTTGTGGATTTTTCTTAAGTATATTGGAGGTAGGATAAGTTATTTATAAAGGATGTAGGCCAATTTTATCCTTATTAACCAAGGTAGTGTATGATGAGGTTGAGATGCATTCCTCTATCCATTTGATGAATTAGAGGAAAAAATCGAAAGCTTGTAGGGATACAATAATAAAATATTAATACATGTTACGAAATGCTTTTGAAAATTCAATTTAAAGAGATAGTTGACATTATCTTTTTCTCTATAGTAGTTTCTCGAAAGATTTTGAGCTATCATGATATTTCTTCACTATATCTCTACCATTTGTGAAGGCATCCTAATTGTCAATAATAAGAGATGGAAGTATTTCTTATAGCATTTTAGAGAACATTTTGAATAAAATTTTGAAGAGGAAATTGTAGCTTGTTATATTTTTATAGTTTTGAAAAGTTAGAAGGGCATGAGATTTAGGACTAAGATAATGTTACCATTTGATATGTACTAATTGCGCTACATTTTCAGTATGATCTTTTTGAGAGCAATCAGCTTGCATGTTTATGGATTTGTATATGACTTAGTACTTAATTTGAATTATATTTTAGTCACATGCCTATTTTAGCTACCCAATGAAGATGTAAATTTGAGCAATTTAGAGCCAGGCTGGAGAAGTTTTAAAGTAATTTGGAGGAACAAGTTTTGAATATGGCTCTATGTTCAATAACATTAAACCTACACTTATTCAAATTGTGTAGCTTAAAGTTTGAATAGCTTAAGAGTGCATTATTCTTCTTCGACAACTTGACACATAAAGGAACACAGTGAAAACACATGCCTATATAAGGCCCATATTACAAAAGGATACTTTTAGCTTCTTCGATAGTGCAATCATAAAGGAACATAGCCAGAAAATGGTCTTACGTTAACAAATAGGACATCTATATGGTATTGTGCCTAATCCTGTGTTTTAAGCAAGATGTATCAGACACAAAATATAATAGAAATAAACCTAAAATGGGGTTTATATAGGTTTAAGACAATACCATGTTGTATACTTATATTAATATTTATAAAATTTAGGATTTCTGGTGGTAGTAAAGCAATCCAGGGCAGACATGGATCAATGTTAGTCTTGTGTTGATTAACATTTTCTAGGATTTTGTCATAAAAGGGCTAAAAACATAATGGAGAACTGAAAAGAGACGTCTAAGAGGACCAAAAATCAGTCATAATGTAGAGGAGACTTAAGAGCACATCATCAAGAAATAATGTTGGAGAAAAGTGAGATTCCATTAAGACTCAATCAAGAAGCATCAAGATCTAAGAGCCATGATACCTCTCTCTTTTATCATGTTATATTTATTGTTTATTTTTGGTTTACTTTATTTGATTATAAAGTAAAATGGGATGTAGATTTAGGTATAATAATGTTTTGAGTTGATTCCTTTGATTTAGTGAAATATTCTTATTTCTTGAGAAATGTTCTTATATGCTTATTATGCTGGATTAAAGTAATTCTTATCTAGGATTAAAGTAGTGAATGTAGAAGGTCTTATATATAACCTAGGTCACAACAAAGTATGAATGTTGAATGGAGTCCTATATATATGATCTATAATCTTTCTAAGTTAAGAGTGAAATTTATTAGGGGAATTTATATAATGCATTAATGTATTCTTAAGGAGTTTTGACGCAAGAGAACTTTCATTCAAAATGTTTAAGAATAAGGATTGTATTGATTGATCATAATTGTAAAACTGTAACTTTAGATTTCCTATCGGCAAAAGAAACTATGATTATTAATTAAATCAAGATAAATTCAAGATAGGACTAGTTTTAGGGGGATTCTTCATCTAAATCTATTATATCTGCTAATTATTTATTCTTATCTTTTGCCTTGCCTAATTAACTTTTATTCATTGTTTTAACTTAGTTTATTTTCCTTTTAATCACATCATTTATTTAGTTAGATTAGATAATAAAAATATGGTTATTACTAATAATTATAGTCCTCATGAGATTGATACTCAACTAACCTAAGCTACACTATAAAAATGATAAATGTACTTGCCTCAGTAATTCTTTAGTATTATATTTATATTTCATTTCATTTATATCATACCAAGTTTTGATGTCGTTCTCGATGATTATAATATTATGAAAGACTTATTTTTATTTCTTGTACTTTATATTTTTAATTTCTCAATTTAAGGATTTATTTTATTTTATTTTTTATTTATTTTCTTTTATTTTTAGAGTTCTCTTTCTTGATCTTGTGATTATGGTTAAATTTCAAGATTTGGGTATTTCTTACTTTGTCAACTAGATATAATAAAAGGATGGGTAGAATAATATTCTACGAGAGATAATGCTATGCTGTCACTTATGACATCATTAGATGCTTAGAATCAGAGGTAAGATAATTTGTATTCGCAGATCAATTGTTTATGATACTTGTAGTAAGGATCATTCTAATTATGAATTTCAGCACTTTATAGTATTTGAAAACTAACCAATCAAGATTATTCTATGGGGAACTAGCTTTGTAACATCGCTACGGTGATACTTATAATCTGGGGTGGAAAGACTATCTAAATTTCTCATAGAACAATCAAGCTTTATTTGAATTTCAACATTAATAACAACAATAGGGGAAGCCTAGTCTTGAGGAGAATGTGACAAGAAATCGAAACTAGTATACAAAGAAATAGAGAAAAATATACCATCCTTGCATTGGGCAGTCAAGTTTTGTCAGTATTCATTCAACAATAATAATAAGAAGGGAAGTCAAGTCTTGAGGTCCATAACAAAATCCATTACCACAACTTAGGCTTCTTTCTAGAGGATTGATGCCTCTATCCACAACCTGAAGATTTAGATTAGACATCTCACTAAGATAATCTCTAAAAAGTAGCAAGGTGTTTTACTTAACAACACTAAGTCAAACAATATAGAGTAAGTCGATACAGTAACATTAGTCAGGAATTTTAACTTGAAGAGAAAGAGGAAGATAAAGAAGAGAATGATGAAGCTACTTTTCAACAAGAGAAGGAATGAAAGAAGGATAAGGAGCTAAAGAAGGAAGAAGAGAAACAAGATGAATTGTAAATGAAATTATGATGAGATCATAATTATGAGATTCATATTGCATTTATGTAGTATCCTTAAATTCTTCTTAGTCATTATTCTATTAAGACTGGACATTAATAAGATGTAAAAAGACTAATAAACGTTGCATTTTTTCTTATAAAGGAAGAAGTCTATCTCATAGGTTAAAGTATGGAAATACTTAAACAACTGTGTGAGTGCTTGTTAGAGAATACTTTTATTGAACTATCCCTATATGAGAATTATACATAGAATATTAATTGTATGTCTATGAAAATTCTCATTGTGATGATTATATACGTGATCCTTTGACTTAATTGGTATTTAATTATAATTATTTGCAATTCTAATTAATTTTAATTACACTATGACAACAATAAATGCACTTACATAATGGTTCTTTAACATTATTTTTTTATTTTGTTTTACTTATATCTCATCAATATTGTTAAATTTCTTTAAAAGAGTTCCTCTCTAAAAAAAGTTAAAGAATGCCTTTTCTAAATTCCTTCTAATCAAGTGCCGACTTTTGATTTAGAAATGACCATTGAAATTATATAGATTTGAATTTTTATTGAAGTTGAAATTGTTGAGTGTCTTGTGGACGTCTTTGTTACTGAAAGGTCCTCTAAGAAACCAATTACAAAAGGAAAAAAAGTTTTAGGATCTAGGCTAGAGATGTCTTAGTGAAATAACGAGGTTCCCTTCCTATGCGAGTGGTGTCAAACTTAGTTGGCATGCTAGGTACTGAACATGTCTAATAAAACAAATAATGGTTGGCCAATTTGGCCAACCGTACCGTCAATCTCCTACCATCCATACAGGCAAAAAAAAAAGAGAGAGAGAGAAGTGGGGTGAGAAAAAAAGAGAAAAAGAAGAGAGAGAAATTTTTTTACGTATTTTTATTATCAACAATAAAAATACATAATATTTTTATTATCAGCAGGGATGTTATCTTCATGGAAGATAAGGATCAAGAGCAAGTAGAGAATGTTGGCACTATATAAGAAAATCCAGAAACTGCAGTACAAGTGGACAAGGAAGTTGATTAAAATGATTCTTCTGAAGCTACACCATAGCACGAGGAGCAAGAACTAGTTGAATATGATGTACCAGATACTTAGAGATTAACTCGCATAAGAAGAGCACCGAGCTGGCACTCAAACTATATTATGGAGGGCAATATTGCATACTGTCTTTTAATTGAGGAAGGAGAGCCATCAACTCTTCAAGAAGCAATGAATAGTTCAGATGCATATCAATTAATGATAGCAATGCAAGGAGAAATTGAAGCACTTCATAAGAATAAGACATGGGAGTTAGTGTCATTACCGCAAGGAAGAAAGCCTTAGGCAATAAATGGGTTTACAAGATCAAGAGAAGTGGTGATGATCAAGTGGAGCGATATCATGCTAGATTGGTGGTAAAAGGGTATGCTCAGAATGAAGGTATTGATTTTAACGAAATATTTTATCCTATGGTTCGACTCACTACAATTCGAGTAGTTATGACAATATGTGCTATATTTGACTTGCATCTTGAGTAGTTATATGTGAAAACTGTATTTCTTCATGGAGATCTTGAAGAAGAAATTTATATGCTCTAACAAGAAGGTTTTGAAGAAAAAGGGAAAGAGAACTTGGTTTGTAGGTTGAACAAATCTCTGTATGGTTTAAAGCAGGCGCTAAGGTGTTGGTATAAAAGATTTGATTCCTTCATCATGAGCATTGGATATAGAAAACTGAATGCAGACCCTTCTGCATATTTCAAGAGGTTTGAGAAAGATGATTTTATAGTCTTGATGTTATATGCAGATAACATGTTGGTAGCAGCACCAACAATGATCGTATCAAAAAATTAAAGATACAGTTGGCTAGGGAATTTGAAATGAAGGACATGGAACTAACAAATAAGATTCTAGGGATGCAAATTCACTAAGATAGAAATAATAGGAGGATTTGGCTTTCTCAGAAGAATTATTTGAAGAAGATCTTGCGGCGATTCAACATGCAAGATTGTAAGTCAATTTATACTCCTCTTCCTGTTAATTTCAAGTTATCCTCAAGTATGAGTCCTATCAATAAAGAATAGAGGATGGAGATGTAACAGCCTAGGAGGTCACCCATCCTGGTTTTGTTTTTCCACAGGACTTCCTAGGAGGTCACCCATCCTGGTACTGCTCTGGCCTTAACATGTTTAACTTCGAAGTTCTAATGGGGTCCGGTACGTTAGGGCATAAAAAATGCGTCTGTAAGGGAGAGGTATCCACACCCTTATAAGGCGTGCTTCGTTCTCCTCCCCAACCGATGTGGGATCTCACAGGAGATGTCTCGAGTATCGTGTACATCAGCAGTGGGGAGCCTGATTTTTGCTATGATTTGTATAAGACCAGATATTGCATATGCAGTGGGAGTGGTTAGTCGATACATGGCGAATCCTGGTCATGAGCGTTGGAATACAATTAAGAGGATTCTTAGGTATATTAAGGGAACCTTAGATGTTGCATTATGTTATGAAGGATCAGATTTTACTGTCAAAGGATATGTTGATGCTGATTATGCAAGTGATCTTGACAAAAGTAAATTTACTACTAGATATGTGTTCACATTAGCTGAAGGGGCTGAGAACTGGGTTTCAAAACTACAGTCAATTGTGGCTACGTCAATAATAGAAGTAGAATATTCAACAGCTACACAAGCCAGTAAAGAAGTAGTGTAGTTGAAGATGTTGGAAGAACTCGGGTATAAACAGAAGAATATTACTCTGTATTGTTACAATCAGAGTGCTTTACATCTTGCAAAGAATCTAGCACTTCATTCAAAGACAAAGCCTATTTGAGTTCAGTATCGCTTCGTTTGTGAGAAAGTGGAAGAAGGAATGGTGAACATGCAGAAAATTCATACAATGGATAATCTAACTGATTTTATGACAAAAGCAATCAATGCTGACAAGTTTATATAGTGTCGATCCTCGTGCAGCCTGACAGAGATATAAGCAACATGAAGTGGTAAGATAGAAAAAATTGTGTGAAGATATGATTGATTTTCAATTAAATCTTTAAGTAGGAGAATTGTCAAACTTAATTGGTGTGTTAGGCATCGAAATATGGCTAATAAAACAAATAATGGTTGGCTAATTTGGCCAACCATACCTTCAATCTCCTGCTTATAAATAGGCAAGAGATAAACAAAGAAAAAGATCCATATGGGTAGAGCAAAATAAGAGAGAGAAGTGGGGTGAGGTAAAAAAAAGAGAAAAAGAAGAGAGAGAAAAAAATATTATGTATTTTTTATGGGTCTATTTTTTTCTCCTTGTAATTCTCCAAATTTTCAGTAGTAAAATTTTTCTATCCTTGTCCGTGATTTTTACTCTGATTTAAGGGTTTTTTTTATGTAAAATCTGTGTCTATTTTATTTTCAATATTTTTAGTTTCGTTTTAGTTGTGACTTTATTCTGTCCCAATCCTAATTGTTCCTAACAAGTAGAACTTTGAAGTGTTAGAAGATTAGATCCTTAACAGAATCATAATTAGAGAATTGAGCTACAATGCTATCTTGAAAGGTTAAAATTCTGTTGAAGTTTCTTATGGCAACCGTGATCATGAAAGAAAGATAAATTATCAAATTCACCTTTGAATCAATTTATGCCAACTTTTTGGTCTACAAGTTGTTATGCTGATGCAATGCCTCTTTATTTTGCATCATGAGATGTTTAAGGACACATTTTAGGGGTTCAGGTTTAGGAGATTTTGACAACTTTTCAACTTAATTTTGTATTCTTTAATTCGATGAAAGTGTTGCCAACTCTACTTTTGTTGAGCTATTTAAGAGTTTTTCTAAATATTTTCAATTTATTAATGTATTTATACTAAAGGTATCTCGCAATTTCATTTTCCCATACTCTCGTGCAGTAATATTAAAGTTGGGCAAATCAACAAGGAAGTTAATAAATTTAAATGGGCATCTCTTGTGTTGAACTTGTTTTGGTATTATAGGAAAGGAAACACAGTGGCCTGAAGTGCTTTGGCTTGTAAAAAATGTTAAGGAAGAAATTAATTAACAAGGAAATAAAACTCTTCTTATGTCCAACTGATGTAATCCTGATTGATTGCTGCATTGTTTTTTAATTTATTTAGCGGTAGCTCATCAGAGTGGAAATCTGTCTGTCATTATAAGAATACGTACCAAGTTTAAATGGGCAAACATATATATATGCTGTCCTCTCAATCGTAAGCCGACCACGAAATTGTATCTATAAAAGCTTGTATATCTAGGAAAGATCTTTATGATCAATGTGTGGATGCTATCTTCAACACAGTATCTGTTTTGAAAAGGCTAAATGGGCATCGCGAATGGACAAGACCTCTCGAGGACATAGGTCTCCATAAAGCTATACACAATTATATAATTAAGCTGACATCTACATTTCACCCGTGGTTTTTGTCGACGGGTAGAAACACTAACTTCAAATTCAACCATATGACGTGGTAAGTGTCTAAGTGAGATGTTTACAGTTGATGGAATGGAGACGAGAGGAATGCCAAAGGGGAGGAGTTCAGTTTTCATGCTTCCCATGCCAACATCTGTCTTAGAATTATTGCTCCCCTAATAAGTTTTAAACTAAAACTCAAAACTTACCATGTTCATACTAATTTACTATATTTAAAACTCAAAACTCTTTTAGATCCTGTAAGAGTAACGAACAACCTTGAGATTGGAGTTTTGGGAGACGTCAAGGTCCTTCTGTACGATTACTTCTTTTGTAAAACATAGCGATTTAGTACTGTGTAAGACAGATTATTTCACCAATGATGAAAACCTTGGTTTGGACAACACTTGCTTCGGCATCTTCTTTGAATTATGGCTTGATGCAACAACCAAGAGACCGCACAACAATATTGGGCTAGGCATGTTATACTCCTAAAGCCTTAAAACTTGTCATACTCCCAACTATTGAAAACTCTGGACTAGCCCTTCCGCTACTGGCGAACTGATGAATTTCGATCTTCAAACTTAGAAACCTGTGTTGGGTCAGGGGAGACCTCAACGCTTCTGTCCTTCTCAGTGATTCGGGCTCAGTCTCTCTGAAGATAATAGGGCTCCACGCCTGATCTCCCAAATGCCTAACTTGGAGTGAAAACTATGGATATTACTACTACAAGAACGACTGTGTAATGGCTTACTACTGGCTTTCCTAACTAAAATCTTAGATAGTGCTTACTTGTATACGATTAGAACTAAATTCCAAGTCATACCAGTATGCTGTACTATACTCTTTATATGGATATCTGAACTATGCTCTTTTGCACTTAAAATAGAGGGCGACTTATTAACTGTATGCATGGACTTACATATTTATAGAGTAAGAATCTCTGAAAATCAAGAATGCGAAATTGTGGTTTCAATGTTTCGTTATTTTTTTAATAGTCATATTGTGCATCCCTATACATATTTTGTATGAATAGAAGTAAAATAATAATTAAATTATGAGATCGTATTAAGAAATTATAAATTATACAATAAAATATTGATAAAAGAATCTATATTAATAATTGTTAAATAAGAGGACCTTTAAAATTAAATTTAACCATGATTTTGTAATTATAGTAGATAGCCATGGTTGTGATTTTCTCATAAGTTTAAATTGACGTACTAAAAATTAACTTGAACTTATATATTTGAGCATTGAATATTGTGTTATATGCTCGAGTCTTTTTTAAAACACTGTTAAATATATAATTTTATATCCATTAGGAAAACAAATTAGTAATATTTTTTATATAAGAATTGATAAATAATTTAAAATATTAAAATTTTAGAAAATCTATATGAGGTCAAGCGAAACATAATTTTTTAAGAAACTTTAATGAGGTCAAGAGAAAAAAAATGTCTTGTTATTTGTAAAAAGAAATTGTGAATCAATGATGTCTAATATGTGTTTATTTTCTTCAAGAGACCACTAGGAATAAAAATCATAGGTTTTTGGGGCCCTTTCAGAATTGTATTGACCTTCCAATACTGTTAATTCCATATGAATATGAACATGGAAAATGAATAATGAGGGATCAGTAGATCACAAAACATCAAGAAGATGGAGACAATGTAGATTCACTTTCAAATTCACAATAAACATCAAGAAGATGGAGACAATGTAGATTTACTTTCAAATTCACAATAAACATCAAGAAGATGGAGACAATATAAATTCACAATCTTTCACGACACAAAAACATAGCTTTCACTACGTATATGTCACTCTCATACCATAGTAGTCTTTAGCAATTGCAAGTAATTTCAATGAAACAAAACTCTCAAAGCTTTTTAACTATTTCAAATGAACACAAAACTGCCAAAGCTTTTTAACTATTTCATTTGTATGAGGCCGTGCGTTCGGGCAGACTTTATCCCTCGAACCAAAAAAACAAAGACATATGAAAGAGGCAAGAAATTAAAAGGTTCGGAGTTCACGTTCACGTTCTTTAATTAGCAAATATGCACGCAAACCCTTGCAAACGTTTTCTTTGATGTTGCTTCCAAGGTTTATTTTCATGTTCGATGTTGGGAACTTGGGATATTATCTCATCATTATGGTAGAAGCAAATACATTTTTTTTTCATAATTTTTCAAAAAAGAAAATTATTTTAATTTTATAATGCGATTACTTTATAAACATAATAAAACATAGTATGAGGTTTGATTTTTCTACAATTCCCCTTAAATCTATAATTTATATGAAAATCATTATAACTATATAAGTGTTTGACACAAATAAGTGGAGAGAACCTTATAAGTAGTGTAGAAATGGGTTAACTAAAGGTGTGAGCCCTTATAGAACCTATACTTATTTATAGTAAGATTTGAATCTTTATTAGCTTAATTGAAAATGAATTTTAATATCAATTAAATTCTAATTAGAATTACAATTAATTCTAGCTAAATACTAACTACATCTCAATAAGATCTAATATCTAATATTAGTCTTTATTTATCAAATATTTTATATTTGATCTTAAGCATCTCAAACTTTACAATTAAGTTAACTTCATTAAATTTGCTTTTCTCTCTTCAATTATTATTTATGGGTGACTCATTAATTGTCTAAATATGTTGACAATATATATAAATTATAATCATAAACAATATTTGATTAGATAAATTAAACTCTTTTAATTTATCTTTAATTTTCTAATTAAATAATTCACATCAATATATCAAGATTGTTGTCTAGAAACACATCATGATCATTTAAAGATTAGGAATGTTAAAGAAATTTTGAATGACATTTTAGGATACGATTTTTTAGAATTTAATTATTTCATTTTATAGTATTTTGATTACAAAAAATATGAAATTAGTGTCTACTCCATTTGAAACTATATTCTCAAAATCTCATTCTATTTTGGCTGAAGTTTTCTTAAATCAATACAAATTGATAATAATGTAATATTATTCAGAATTACTTTAAGATGATGATTCTTATATTGATCATATAACTACTTCTATATAGTTCATGTCATATGCAATAACTATCAAGTGAGCTACTTTTGTATGGGAGGCCTCTGCTGTTTGCTGGGCTGGGCTGTGGGTTTGCTTCTCCATTAACTTTATTTGCTTTCAGTTGGTTGAGGCTTCATGTTGTTTTCCTCCTTCCACTTTTGTAGTCGATTTTTTCTGATTTGTATTATTTATGGCCATGTACTCTAATCTTTCTTTCTTTATTCAATTTCCTTTTTTTAAAAAAAAGTGAGCTACTTTTGACTATGAAAGATCATAAGTAGTATCAAAATATAATACTTTTATATAATATACTTTAATTCGAAGAATCACTTATATAATTTTTACAATGAGCATTTATGTAGATATACAAGTATGTTTTGTATAAAATTCTCATATGAGGTAGTTTAGTGGACTTTTTCTTTAAGAAGCACCCATAGGTTTATTCAAATATTTTCGTACTTTAGCATATAAGATCGAATACTTCCTTTATAAAAAAGAAATATAACACGAACTAATCTTTCTACTTTATTAATGTTCAATCGTAATAAATAAACTAATAAACATAATTTAGAGATAATAAATAAATGCAGTATAAATATTATGATTATGATCTCATTATGAATTTATTTATAAATATATTTATCCTATGAATCTTATCTTATACATTAGTTATTTAAACAAACGTATATAATATAAAGAGCATTTTCAATTATTTATGTCACAAATACTCAACTAATTGATTGTTTGTAGGGGAAAATCATCACACTAAACATTATTATTTCATTTATTTCACAAGATTGTGATTAATCAACATAATAAAATAAATTAATTATGTATTTTTAATTTATAAAAATAAAACAAATAGTGTTGCCATTCTAACAAAAAAATAAGAAAGAAATTCTTTTTGATGACTGAAAATGTTGACTTATGATAAATTCTTTCAAGTGGTCCATTCATTACTACTAAATTCATAGATGAGAGAAAAGTTCCTAAACTAAAAAAAGAATTGGACCTTTAAGATAAGAGACTAATTTCCTTGAATAATAAGGCTTTTCAAATTTTATTTTATGCATTAGGAAGAAACAAATTCAATAATCTTTATGTTCGAAATGACTGATGAAATCTTTTATAATTTAGAAGTTAAATATAAGGAACAAATCAAGCAAACATGAGTAAAGTGATCATGCTAACATATCAATATAAATTTCAAATGAAGCATGATGAAAGCATATTTGGTATGTACACTACATTTATTGATATTATTAATGCTCACAGAGGCTTAGGAAAAATATAAATTATGGACCTCTTTGTTTCCATTTATGATTTTGGTTTTCAGTTCTTGTTTCAAATTTATAAAAATCTGTTTGTTTGAATTTTTGGTTTTGATTTCTTCCAATTTTCAAAATTTATGAAAACTACAAAATTGATTTTTTTTATTTGTTTCACAATTTGATTTACTATGAACTAAATATATATCATTTAATCATTTAATAATTTAATTATGAATACTTTAATTTTATATAATATTTAATTAATTTAATTATCAAATTTTAATTTAATTTAATTTTATAAATTAATTAAATTGAATTAATAATTATTAATGAATATGATTAAATTTAAAATATTTTCAAAATATATAAACTTTAGATAAAAGTTTGATTTAATAATTTAAATATATTGAAAATAAATATTAATTCATAAATAAAATTTAGCTAATACATTATTTATTTTAATAAAATAAAATAATTTTATTGATAATTTATTAATAAACATTATATAAGAGATTAAAATAAATTTAACTAATTAAAAATAATTTATCTTTAAGTTTTATTTAATATTTCATTGTTATTAGTAATAAGAATATTACTATATTGACATTAACAATAAAATAGAATTTTGTTTTTATTTGAAAGAAAAACAAAAATTAACAATAGAAAACAAAAACAAAAAACCACAACAAAAAAATAAAAGTGGAACAAAACGATCCATAATCTTAAAGTGTTGAGGAAATTGTTTAGGTCTTTTCCAACTTCTTGGGAAGCTAAGGTAATGGTAATTTAAGAAGAAAATGACCTAAATATGCTACCATTGAATCTAATGGGAAAATACCTTTTCCTCCTTTTAAACATATTTTAAATCAAGATTAGAGTATGATCATATATCAAGGGGTTCATAAATTAAACTTGGCTTTACTTTAGGGATTTAAAGCAAACACTCACCATTAATTAGAGCCCTATCTAGTTTTTCCTAATATGCCACCTTAATCTTTGTTTACTACTCCAAGTGTAATAGTTTCCTTTAAACCTCAAATATATAACCCCTAACTTCTCCACACAATCATTGAAATCAAGAGAGTAGCTTTTCAAGGTCACATGATGACCTTATGTTTCTGATGTCATCAATGTACTATTTGAATCTCCTAAAATAATCTAAGGGCTATAAATCATGGAGCCAATCTCTTGTAGTTGATCCTAAAGCATTTTCCTTTAAAAAGCATGATTTGATCCATCGATAAAGGAAATCATCACTTCTATATTCTCTTATATGAACACATAAATAAGTGCACAACATGATCATTATATTGCAAAGCTAATGTTTGACCACAATTAATCACAATGTATATAATGGTGATTGGGATGGTTTGACAAGAAAGACGAATGATTCCCAAAAAGATAATCTTCCCCTATACAGTTTAGTCTCTAAAGTGCCTATTAAAGCAGATTTATTGTTCAGAGTGAAGTCCCTTAATAATAATTGTTTCGAGGGCATATTGACTACTTCATGTTCCAAGAAATTATTAACATACAAAAGGTAATATTAAATTTTGATCCCCTTGCTCTATTCCTTGACCATCTTCTTCTATCCACTTTGAATTCCTCATTATCTAGCTCTTTACCATCACTTTTACACTTTTGTTAAGGATTGTTTCACATTAATTAGAGGACCATTTCTATCGATGAATCCTCCTTTTGAACCAACACTTTCATGCCATTATTAGATGCTTCAGTTTCCCCCTTTTTAGCCCCTTCACCATATGTGGCCTCCCTATTTATGGTTATTTAAACTAGGCTAAAAGCCCAAATTGGGGCTTAACCTTTTTTTAGTTTGACCAGTTTGGGACTTAAATTTGTAACTTGCGCATAGAAGGTCTAAAATTTCACGAGTCTGCTCAATTTAAAACTTTTTGGGACAGAAATTAGGGTGTGTTTTACATGCATCATTACATATACCAACATGGCACCGTTACCCTTTTTTTAAATGCCACGTATAAAAGAGTAAAAGGTTTTAAGTTTTAAACCTAAATTTCTACAAATTTGTAAAGCAAAAAAAGACAAAAATCCCTAAAATCCCACCATCACCCCTCTCTGACGCATCTTCACCATCGGCCATTCCACTCCAGTCTTCGTGCAAGGGTTGTCTTGCTTGGTTCACGCATCAAAGCCGTTGCTAGATCCGCACTTAATCCTTCGTTGAAGGGGTTGTGTTGCCTAGTTGATGCATCTTCACCATCCCCTGATCTGCACTCCAGTCTTTATTAAAGGGGTTAGCTTGCCTGGTTCACACATCATCTCTTGAAACTAAGGTAAGTCCTGGGACAGAAATTAGCCATTAGACTTAAGAGAAGAAGATTTTCTCTAAAAAAAATAAACTTGATAATTATGCTATGGTTCCTTTATCCAAAAAGTGTAGTGTAACTTGCATGACCAATTATGATTACATACCATTTTAATGCTTTAAATATTATTAATTGTTTATCTTTGCTAGTGTTAATGTAATGACTTTATCTCTCTTTAAGTAGCTTAGAATAGGTGAACTGAAGCCTACTATAGTGTCATTCTAACTTGTGTATATATACAAGTTAATCTTTCTTAGAGTTACTCTTAGATCCTTATTTATATATACAAACCATATGGATGTATAGTCATTGCCTATGATCCAAACATTTTATCTATGGACTAAATTATTCATCTCTCAATGAACATGCTTCATAAGAGGGCTAAGTTTTTTTCTACTTCTTTTATAAGTCCAATTATGCATTCAAAAGAAATTCCTTATAGTAAAAAATCATAGATATATTATTGAATTGTCTCCCTATAAATAATTCTAAGTGAGGCTTTAATATAGTGCTCCCCTATACTTTTAATCTGAAGGGAACATATTTTTAAAGTAATTCAATGAAGATTTTAGGATTTGTTCTAATCACGTAGAAGCTAATGATATAAAGTATAAAAATGATTTCTTTTGTTGGAGGAATTAAAAAAATGGAAATTGACACATAAGAAAAAATTTAGATGGGTTTTGGCCGTTGATGACTGGTCAAATGAATTTTTATAAAAACAATCCTTCTTAGATCATTCTTCAAGTATCATTCAGAACTTAACCACAAGTTAGTTTGTAATTACAAATGATGTATTGTTTTTATGTTTTTGTTTGCAATACTATGACTATGATGCTATCATTGATGATAACATAAAGTTCTGATTTAACATTCCAGTAGTAACTTAAATATGAAAGACTTTAATTACTAGTAAATTAAAGTTAATGTAATAGTTGAATTGAATAAAGATTGCGTTTAATATGGTTATTTTTGAAACAATGAGGCATAATAAATCATTAGGTAGGTATATAGGCTAGAAACCAGTGATGCAGCTCCTATGAGGCTTATAGGTGAAAAATTCCACAAGCCTAGGAGCCACAACGAGAATATGTTTCTCGATTCACAGGTGTAAATAATGCTACATAACTTAATTAATAGAAATTATTAAGTTCTTATAAGAGTTATTTCCATCAACTAACTAATTCAGAATGGTGAAAGGTGACAAGAAACACTGAAGTGAAAATGACAAATTGAAGCACATCACAACACATGAAAGTTAGTGGCATTTCCTACTAACCACATATTTTCTTGTCACCTTTCACCATTCTGAATTAGTTGGTTGATGGAATTGTTATGATTATGTTAAGTATCATGTGTTGTGCTATGTTTCAATTTCTCATGTTCACTTCAGTGTTTCCTTTCAATATTCTGACCGAGTCTCTTCGTTTTCTTGGAGTTGGTCAATTCGTTTTGGCAAAATGACATTTGATGAGGTAACTCTAAGGTTTCACCATCGAGATGTTTTGTTGATATGGGTGATAATGTTGCTATGAGGGTGGTTTTGTGGATGAAATTCAATTTGATCTTGACTTACTGAGCTATTTTGAACTGGTTGATGTATGTAAAAGAAATGAAATAATAATGTGAAAAAGATATTTTATCTTATGCCTGGTTTTGAACTATGTAATGGTTTGAGGGTCATACAGGATGATGCTAGTGTGTTAGATATGGTTAGTCAGATGATGGGTACAAGTGGTATTGATACTTATATTGAACATGGTGTGGATACCCCAGTTAAAGTGATTAAGGATGAATATAATGAGGTTAATTAGGGTAATGTAGTTGAAGATAATGGTGAGGATGTTAATAATGAAGGGTTTGGAGGTAATGTAGGTAATTTAGACGATGTGTCAAATGTGGAGGATGAAAATGATATAGATATAGAGAATGAAGATGATACAAATATGGAGGTTGAAAAGGATGACGAGGATGAAGATGACGAAGAGGGTGTAAAGCAACAAAATGAAGGTAATGGTCTAATGAAGATGTTGAAGAGGATTTAGAGCAAAGAGATGAAGGTAACGGTTTAGATGAAGATGTTGAAGAGGATTTAGAGCAAGGAAATGAAGGTAATGGTCCGGATGAAGATGATGGAGATAATGAACCACATGAAGCTGATGCAGATGATGAAAATGAGGTAGGTTTATCTGAATATTATGATAGTGATGAATATAGAGAACTTGTTAGTGATATAGATGATTTGGTAGATGATGCTACTATGAGGAAAAGGAGATACACTGTTTATAATGAAAATGCAGCTGAACCTTACTGTTAGCCCCGGATTTTTTTTAATTTTATTTATTAAGCATGATTAGATTAAATATTTTAGAGTCTTGCAAGATTTATGTGTGTTAGGATTAATTAGCATGTTTGTATTAATAAGGTTAGGTGGCATGAGTTAAGAAATTAAATGTTAAGGAGGTAACTTATGCATGGAGGGTATAGTTGGAAGATCACTTAAGGATTTAAGAACCAAGGCTTTTCATTAAGGGCAAATTGGACCTTTTAACTTTAATGAGGGTATAAAAGGAGGGAAATAAGAGAGGCTTACATGAGAAGGAAGAGAGAAACGAAAATTGAAGGGAGAAGAGAGAGAAGTTGTCGTTGGAGAAGAAGAAGAGAAGGAAAAAGAAGGGTTTAGCTAGGGTTTGAATTTTCATGGTCTTAAGGAGTGATTTT
Organism: Erythroxylum tenue; assembly: GCA_027568955.1. Taxonomy (NCBI): domain Eukaryota; kingdom Viridiplantae; phylum Streptophyta; class Magnoliopsida; order Malpighiales; family Erythroxylaceae; genus Erythroxylum; species Erythroxylum tenue. Next base: position 18,817,467 of record JAOSBM010000008.1, read on the forward strand.
GAAGTTTTTCCAAGAAGTAAAGAGCAAGAGGAGGTTTAGATCTTTCTTTTGAGCCAAACCACAACTTGTTTGGTGAAGATTTGAGGTAAGTGTATGTTTAACCTTTTTGTTTTTGGAAGGGGTTTTGGTTCAAAAATCTTAGGAAAGGCATGGGTAGGAGTTTTCAAGAATCAATTTCATGCATTGGTTCTTGGGCTTTGTCAATTTAGATGTCTTTTGATTGGGATTTTTATGAATGTAGAAGAAATTCAAGGGAGGGAAGAAGAGCAAGAAGGGAGGCACAATTGAGCAATTTTTCCAAGCTAAGGAACTAAGATGGGTTTCATTTTTATAGTGAGTTAATGAGCTTTAATTGTTTTTTTTAAGAAATGGAATTTAATGACTTTCCAACTACCCTATAAATGTACCTTTATTATTTTCTAAATGCTTGAGAATATGCCATAGGTGGTTGGTTGTGAATTTTGGGAATAACTTCAAATTGCTTCAAAATTTATGCTTGGGTTGATGCTTGTGTTGGAATGAGTTATGAAATGGCTTGATGCTTGTGTTGATGCTTGTGTTGGAATGAGTTATGAAGTGGTTCGATTCTTGTGTTTGGATGAATTGAGAAATGATGAAGGAATTGCATGTGGAATGTTTTGTGCTCATGGAAGCCAAGTTTTCAAAATGTTCCACTTAGGCCATTGGTTTTCAAGTTTGTAAATTACATGTTATGTGGGTTTGGTAGTCCATCCAAGATTGTCACGTGCACGTTGACCAAGATATAGGCTTCTCCCGCCTGCCCGCTAGTGGCTCGGAGCTCCTTTATGGACTCCCTCAAGAATTTACGACTACATAGGACCATTAACTGAAATTGTGTAGTTCGTCATGTTTATGGATCTACCCAAACCATTATTATGTGATTTTGTGTTATTGGCATTGACAAGTTTGATGAATGCTTGATTTATGTGAGTTGTGAATGGGTTTGATATGTTGAGAAGTTTGGAAATATATGTTGCATAAATTCCAATGTGAATTTTACCATGAAAATGAATAATTCAAAGGTTTTTGCTTGTTTCTCGTTATAAAACTGTTACCCACAAGTATTACGCTCACCCCCATTCCTCCCCCTTTGCAGGCGATGAGCATCTTTTCGAGTGATCGAGTCAATCGTCAAGGCATCACTCCAATTCGCATGTTTTAATCTTTTAAAGTTAGATTTTTGTAAACAATGCTTTAGCCGCATTTTGGGAATTTGTATTTCTTGAAACATTTGTATTTTTGGATCATATTGTAAGGTGGCTCGAAATGCCTCCTAAAGCATTGTAAAACTCTTATTCTGATGTGAATGAAACACTTATGAATTATAGTTGATAATGGCATTTCATGTTTTTGCATTTCAATTCTTAAGTTTTCATGTGGGTAGGAATTTGTGTCCTCGCTTTGAGAGAAATTGTGCGCTAATATAGGATGAATTTGGATAAGTTGTCTTCATAGAAGCTGTAGCTTGTCCTTTTATCTTTCCAACGATACCAAGTTTACAATTTTTTGATGTCGGAGTTGAGAGATATGACCGTTTTAGTAAGGGATGTCATGCAGGAAATGTCACCCGAAGGTTACACGGCCAGACCGTGTGAATTCACACGGGCCGTGTTTTTCGGGTGCGGAAGTGCCATTTTCACCCGAAAGGTACACGGGCTGATCGTGTAAATTCACACAGCCCATGTAAAATTTACACAGCCCGTGTAAAATTTACACGGGCCGTGTATTTCTGGAGTAGGGTGCCATTTTCCACCGGAATGTCACACGGCCTGACAGTGTGATTTTACACGGACCGTATTTTTGACCCTCTTAATGACATATTTGAAATTTTTGGTCTTCCCAAAAGTTGTAGCCCTAGATGTCTACTTTCAAACCATCCAAAGACGAAGTCAATCCGAAATCCGTAGTAAGAGTTATGGTGTTTTCGCCAAAGTATGTTCAATAGGAAAAAGGATATGATCATGTTGGAGTCGTTTGGCCACAACTCCTTCGTCCGACCTCCGATTGAGGTGATTCTCAAGGTGTTAGATTTCTAACACATTTCCCTACCTCTCCGTAAAAGTTTATAGCCTTTGGAGTTAAATTCAAACAGTTTGATGGAATGGAAGTGAGTAGTCGGGTTGGAGAGCTTAATCGGGCTATGAGCATATTTTAGATTTTTAAGCATATCTTGAGCTTTGGAGCTCCAAATGAAGGGGTTCTTGTTTCTAAATGAACTAGAGACTTAGAGTCACAAGTATGAAGAGTCAATTGTGAATTTTGAGTTTTCAATGTGTGAGCCCCCTTTGTGGCCAGAGATAGAATAAATTTGATAAGGACCCAAGGAGGGCTAGTTAGGGTACAATGGCTTAACCCTACAAGAAAGACCGCTCACGCTCTATGGTTTAGGAATCGTTGGGCTTCGGAAACGGAGCCCAACACTTACATTGAAGTAAGGATGATTTTCTTAATCATTTGTAATTTAAGCGTGCAGTGAGTTTGTTGTCCATCAAAACAAAGAGGGCTATCATGTTTACCAAAAGTAAGCCAAAGTTTGTCCAAGGTAAATGTAAGACAGAGAACTACCTTTAGCATATATATATGGAGCATTTGATAGGAAGCTGCAGTCGTTTTAAGTTAGGAAATTCAAGAACAATCATGATTGTAATCGGGTATATACAAATCCTAGGATGAATACCAGCATTTTATCTAACTTATTGAAGGATAAGCTTAAAAGGGAGCCATTTTTGAAGAATGATGATATCAAATTTAACGTTATGGATTATTTAGGTGTTGAAGTGTCCACGAGCATGGTGAGAAGAGCAAAGAAAAAAAATAGTAAACGGTGTTGTGATCAAAATTGAAGAGGAGTTTTGGAAGCTTTGGTTTTATGCTGACGTGATTAGGCAGACCAACCCAGGAAGCACTGTTACATTGATAGTGTCTTAGCTAATTCCAACATCTCCACCTGTATTTGAAAGAATGTACATATGCTTATAAGCTATTAAACATGGGTTTAGGCATGGATGCAGGCATTTTTTTGGCCTAGATGGATGTTGGCTGAAGACCAAAACTGAGGGTGAACTTCTATGTGCTGTGGGAAGAGATGCAAAAAATCAAATGTTTCCTGTTTCTTAAGCTATGGTTGAAGTTGAGTCGATAGTCACATGGAAGTGGTTCATTGAAAGGCTGAAAGAAGATTTACATCACTTAGGCTCTGGAATTAGTTAGACTATAATGACTGACCAACAAAAGGTAAAATTTTCTCATCAATCTTGTTTTTACTTTCGTTAAGAGTGTAACTGTTACGAAATATGTAGATTTGGGCTCACATGCCTATTCAAATGGTTATGTTTTTCCTTGCAAAGACTTGATAGAGCTGATTTGTGTCTAGATGCTGAGCTTAGGTTTTGTGCTAGACATGTTTATGTGAAATGGCATGGAAGAGGAAATAAAGGGGAAGAAATGAAGGAGCACTTTTGAAAAATTGCAAACTCCTTCATAGTAAGGGAATATCAAGAAAAATTGGATAAGCTCAGAGCCAAGAAGCAAAGGGCAGCAGAAGATATTGAGAGTTATGCACCGGTTCATCAGTAATTCTAGGCTTTCCAAAGGGAAGATTCTATGATTAAGTTGGTTGGCAATAACTTATGTGAGGCCTTCAATAAGACTCTGGTTGATATAAGAAAAAAAAGTCAGTTTTAGGGTTGTTTGAGCATATTAGAAGAGAATTGACGAAAAGAATTGTGAGAAAAAGGAAAGAGGCTGCCAAGTGGAAGGGTAATTTAGGTTAAGAATATGGGAAGCAATTGAGAAGAGTGTCATGATTGCTCAACATTGTTCAGTACATCATAATGGAGAAGGAGGGTATGAGATTGATTATGGATAGAGTAGATATGTGGTGAAGCTTCAGAACAAAATATGTTCTTGTAGGAGATATATCCTCTTTAGCATTCCTTGTGCACATGCCATATGTACTATTAGAGATAGTAAGGTTAATATTGAAGAGTACACTTCTAGTTGGTTATGGAATACTGAATATGCCAAAGCGTATGGGAAGGCAATTCAACTAATGCTTGGTATAAAGGAGTGATCCATTAGTAATGAAGAAACTATTAGGCCACCAGAATTCAAACAAGGGCCTAGTAGGCCCAAAATAGCTTGGAAAAAGGGCATTGATAAGCCTCAAAAGAATACAAAAGTGAACAAAAAGCAAAATGCTAACTACGTGTCTAGGAGGGGCATGATCTTTACATGTAGCTACTGCCATACATAAGGACACAACAAAAGAGGTTGTCTTTAGAGGGGTTGAGAGGTAATTTCTAAGTTGCAGAAAACATATCCACTGTTGAAACCAACACTGACAACCTAGTAAGTGGATCTAAATCTGCATCTAACAATGATAAAAGGGGAAAAGAAAGATAAAAGAATAGCAAAAGCTGTAAACGATCTAGAAGGGGGGTTGAATAGATCTCTAAAGCCTTTTGATATGTTCTACAATAAAATCATAAGTTAATTCACACAAAAACCAATTTAAACAAAATTAGATAAAGAGAATAGGGAAGAAGAGCAAACACTGTTTTTAT
>JAOSBM010000008.1:18888106-18905973 GCA_027568955.1 Erythroxylum tenue
TAATAAATATTATATAAGAGATTAAATAAATTTATTTAATTAAAAATAATTTATCTTTAAGTTTTATCTAATATGTAGTTATTATCAGTGACAAAAATATAACTACATTTACTTTAACAACCAAACATAATTTTGTTTTTATTTAAAAGAAAAACAGAAACAAAAAATTGAAAACGAAAATTAAAAACTACAACAGAAAAACAGAAGTAGAACCAAACAGTCCCTTAGCTTTTGGTTGTCCATATACTTATGTGATTGTAACTCGTCCTTGATCATTTGACAATTTTTTCAATGTCCAAATTGTTTTGTTCTTTATAAATCTTTAAAATGTCTTTCTGCATGGTATTATGATTTAAAATCTTCAAAGTCAGTTAAAAGTGAGGTTATGACCATTTTAAAGTTTTGATTATCAATAACGAAAAAGGTGGTATTCATTCTCTAACACCATCTTCGTTAGAAAAATGTTTGGATCTTTAAGAATCATAACATATAGCAGTTATTTCATTCTTTCCTTTTATTGGGTGCCAAAATTTTTAAACAAATGTTTTACATTAGTATCAAAATTTTAAAAATTTCAATTAAGTTTAAAATATTATTCCCTTAAAAATAAGAGAATAGGTAAGTTAAATTAGAAAATGCGTGTCAAAATCTATTTTTTTTGGTTTCATTTGACATATTATCTTTTTTTCAAAATAAACATTTTGAATTGATAAATTATATTTTATAAAGTTTTTAAATCTATTTGAAAATTTTAAAAATAAAACTGATATAAAAATTCAATAAAATTTAACCTTAACTTAGTTAAACACAAAATTTAACCAAGTACATCTCGTATTGGATTGCTGTTTGATCAAGTTAGAAATCTATACTATTTAACATATGGATATTAATATTAATTTTATATTAAAAATAAAAAATTAAATTTATAATATTTAACATATTGATATTAATTTTAGTTCCTGAATCAATCAGAGTGGAATAGTGCTAGCTTTGCTGGACTGTAGGCAGGCACAACATAATGAGAAGCAGCTCAGCCAGCTGAGTTGAGTTGAGTGCGCGCCACTGGGACATTCATACAAAAAACCAACTTATTATAATTGATGAGAGTAAAAAAGAAAACCCATAAATACCTATGGAATTGAAATTAACGGCCTTTGACTATTAAAATGATGATTTATGATTCTTTTTTAAAAAGTTAACAATATATTAGTTGCATTTTTTGATTAGGATCACGTTGTTCTGATTAATAACTGCATCTATTCCACAACTTACAAATTAGAACATATAAATGACTTGAAAGTTGCATCGGAAATTAAAATTACTTTAATATTTAAAATTAAAACAGAAAATTTAAAATATTCAATATTATTAAAAAAAATGTCTTGAACTATTTAGTTAATCTAGGGTGGCTTTGTCAAGGGGAAACGAAAAGCAATTGTACAGGAAAAAAATGTTTGACAAAACCAACCAATCATGTTGATATTCGAAAAGGTGAAGAGTCGAAATCCAGGCTGATAGGTGCCATTCAATTTCCCAAAGATGGAAAGATTAGGTCTCCATTCACGCGCTTTCATTTCCTTTCAACTCCTTTGCCTTCTTTTGTCTTACAACGCCGCGTTGCTCACTTTTACTTGGTCGTCATCACAAATACTGATTAAAATATTCAGTAGTTTTTTTTAATTTTTTTAATAATCTTATTATTAAAATAAATAATTTATTATTAATTTTATAAATTAATAATTTTTTAAAAATTGAAAGAAATTAATTAATTTTTATTTAACATCTTTTTTAAATTAAATACTAGCATCCTTTTTAATCATATTTTAATTTTATTTAATATTACCGAATTAACTTCTGAGCTCATATTTAAAACATCATGCCAGCACTTCAATGCTTATCAATTGTTATATTGGATGATTTTATGCGTCATTTTAGCAATATTAATGCTCTTTTAATATTCTTATTTTTTGTTTTAGAAAGATATATTTACTTTAAGGCACTGTCTCGGTAGTATTACTGAAGTAAAATTCATTAATTATCAAACCGTAGAAAATTTATGAAAAGATTATAAATTCATATGAATATTGAAAAAGATTTAGCATTCATTTCATATACAGATTAGGCACATCCTACAATGGCGAAAGCGGTTAAGTTAGACATTCTACAGAGTGGTGATAGCGTGAGAACGAAGTAATTTCAAAAAGAATATTAGATTGCATAACACAACACACAGTGACCTGGCCTTCCTCGACTGCGGTGTGGGTGTGGTGTTCAGAAAACAACTCAAAATATTTCATTTCAGTACTTGTACCAAATCAATCATCCCTCCGTGTACGCACGCGCGGCCACACTTGACTCGTACAAAAAGTGAAAGCACACTCTCCTCTCTCTCTCTCTCTCTCTCTCTCTCTGTCCAGCTCTAGTCAGCCACTCATCCTCCTGCCTCCCGGAGAAACCCATAAACAAATCTATGGCTTCTATATTCAGGGAGCTGTCATTGGGCCACTCCAGGAGAGAGTCAACACCCCCGCGTCCGCCTCTACCTCCGCCGTTAGAACCACCGTCTCCATCAAGGCTCTGCCCCACTGATCTCCCATCCCCGCTGGGCGACCTCTCCTGCAACCTTTCGGAATCGGAGCTTCGCGCCACTGCCTACGAGATCTTGGTGGCGGTGTGCAGGACCTCCTCCGGCAAGCCTCTGAGCTACGCATCAAACTCCCCCAATCACAATCACTCGCCTCCTTTGCAGCGCTCTCTCACTTCTGCTGCTGCCAGTCGGATGAAGAAAGCTCTCGGCTTGAAATCCCCAGGTTCTTCGGGTCAGCCTAAGAGCCGACAGGCTTTGACTGTGGGCGAGTTGATGAGGACTCAAATGCGGGTGTCGGAGACTGTGGATTTTAGAATTAGGAGAGCTCTGTTGAGGATTTCTGCTGCTCAGGTGTGCTCTATTTCGGAATTTTATGGGCATTCTTATTACACGCGCCTTTGTTGACGTTCCATGGTTTGATCTATTTTATTTCTGATCTCTGTGTCATTCTTTGTATAATTGCAAGAATTGAGCCCACAATTCACTATTTTCTACTAACCTTGATGTTTTTATCGTTCCTTGATCTGATCAGAACGGTGAAGCCGAAAAATACATGAGAATTGAGATCCTTTTTCTGTTTTTGAAAGGCAATATGATTAATTTGAATTGTTTTATGTTTTTAACTGAAAGCCTGTGTATTCTGCGTGTTTTCGTTTCTCACAGAACCAAATTCTTTCAATCGTGTGTGTTTAGAACTTCCCATAGGCTTTTCCACTGATTCCTGTGGATCCTACGGAAGTGTTATTTCTTTTAAAATATTTGTTCCCAATAATCGTAAAGTATTTTGGTTTCTTGTCTTCATCTACCGCTAGTTTATGGATTTGCCATACGAGCGTTGTTTTACATGTTATCACCCTTTATTTATTTATTTATGTGGTTAGTTTGATACTTTTCATCCATGGAGACTGACTGATGTCGATTGCATAAGTCGTGGAATATTATCCAATACCAATTTATTTATTTTTGACGTGTCTTCATTCATTAATTTGGATTATTCAAATTGAACCGTCCATTTTGTTGTCATTTCTTTCTCTCAAATTGTTGATACATTTGACTGTCCCTTTGGCTCGACTTGAATTCTACGCACTATTGCATCATGCATGCAATACGTTCACCCCATAGTAATGTGTTTTTAACAGGTTGGAAGGCGAGTTGAATCAGTTGTTTTACCATTAGAGCTATTGCAACAACTCAAGCTTTCAGATTTTACCGATCAACAAGAATATGAAAAATGGCAGAAAAGAACTCTAAAAGTTCTTGAAGCTGGACTTCTTTTGCATCCCCACGTGCCACTGGATAAATCAAATCCTAACTCACTGCGCTTACGGCAAATAATTCGTGGAGCTTTAGATAGGCCTATTGAAACTGGAAAGAACAATGAGTCTATGCAAGTGCTTCGTAGTGCTGTCATGGCTCTTGCTAATAGATCTGATGGCTCTCTGTCTGAGATATGCCACTGGGCTGATGGGATTCCTTTCAATCTCCGACTATATGAAATGCTTTTAGAAGCTTGCTTTGATGTATCTGATGAATCATCTATAATTGAGGAAATTGACGAACTTATGGAAAACATTAAGAAGACTTGGAATATACTTGGAATAAATCAAATGCTGCATAACCTCTGCTTTACATGGGTTTTATTTCACCGCTTTGTCACAACTGACCAAGTTGAAACTGACCTGCTGGATGCTGCTGATGGTCAATTGGCAGAAGTTGCAAAGGATGCAAAGGCATCCAAGGATCCTCAGTATGCCAAGGTCTTGAGTTCTACACTGAGTTCAATACTGGGTTGGGTAGAGAAAAGACTCCTTGCTTATCATGATACTTTCAGTAGTGGAAATATCGAGAATATGCAAAGTATTGTTTCTCTGGGAGTATCTGCAGCTAAGATTTTGGTTGAAGACATATCTAATGAGTATAGGAGAAAGAGAAAAGGTGAAGTTGATGTTGCTAGGAGTAGAATCGATACTTACATCAGATCGTCACTGCGCACTGCTTTTGCTCAGGCAAGTCTACTTTAGTTGATGAGAGGGGTTTTAAGTTAAAACATTTTCACTTAACCTGTTGCAATTTAGCATAATGTCTTCTTTCCCTCTCTCTTTTTTTTAAATACAGAATAAATGATCTTTGAGTGAGAAAGAAACATTAGTTTAAAGGCCAAATAGCTATTACGGCTTACCTGTTTGCAAAGTAGATAGAAAATTCAGCTTACTTTTACTGTTACATTGTGTGACATGGACTTCAAAATGCAATTTGCTTTATATGTTAGGTTATGTCTGCAGAAAATCGACATGTTTGATCACTTTGCTTCCAATTGTTAGATTTGTCTTTTCATTTTATATGTGATAATTGATTACAGCATATGGTGCAATTATAAGTTCATGAACTAAAACTTTTACTTGAAATGTTTTCCTGTTTATGATAATAGCAAAGTTTTTGAAAGATTTGTTTGGAAGCCTTCAATTTTTAAAAGTTCTTTTAAATTATACCATTGAGGTGACTGCATATCAAAACATACATTTTACATGTTTACAAGCGTGAAAGGTCCCCGTGCATAAATACGGTAGGAAAGAATTGATTGGGGACCAACTTGATACTGCAATATGCAGCCTGTTTCAACCTTGAACAGAGTGAAGACCTTGTAGCTGAAGATCAGCTTGTAATAGGTTATTGAAGTGAACTAGTTTCAGAATTGGCACATGTGGTTGACTCAATTATTACAGTGGCGTATTTTCTTTTTTAATGGAAAAATTCTTATGAAATTAAAAGACTGAGTGAGATTGGTGTGATGCAAGAAGTCAGATGGAGTAGTTCCAAAATGTGTAGGTTTGCTATGACATAATTTGGACTTTAAAAACATGTGTGAAATAAATTTTAATGCATTATGTGTTTAATAATAAAGTTATGACAAAGTCTAGTTTAATGTTTGTTTTTTTTCTTACATTTTTTAGGAATCAATAGATAACATGTATTTCCAAGTGGTTGCATTTTGTTCCTTGAAAGATTTTATGGTAAACTTTCATGTTTGAATTATAATTGTATTAATTTTAGATTTTCAATATGCAAGTTTGTTCATATATTTTAGTTTTTAAAATTTTATTGCATAAATCAACATGAATTGGAATGGATTTGCATGGATTTTACAATGAGGGTCATCTTTTTTGGGTTGTACATGGACTTAAGATTTCGTATAGGTCAGGCTTTAGTTGAGGACCACCATTCCATCTTAACTGGGCTTGTAGTCAAGAATAGCATTCAAGATAAGTTTCCTGCCTCCGGAAAATGGTTCTGGATCCAACAGTGTGAGAGAGAGAATTTTATTGGACTTGCATGCTTTCCTCTTCTACTGTTCATTGATTGGTTATTTGACTGTTATATTTTTTCATCCAATAGCGAATGGAAAAAGCAGACTCAAACAGAAGGTCATCAAAAAATCAGCCCAACCCTCTTCCTGTTCTTGCCATCCTTGCAAGGGATGTTGGTGAGCTGGCGATCAATGAAAAGAAAGTTTTTAGTCCAATAATGAAGAGATGGCACCCTTTTGCGGCTGGTGTTGCTGTAGCCACTCTGCATGTTTGCTACGGCAATGAATTGAAACAATTTATATCTGGTATAACGGAATTGACATCAGATGCAGTTCAAGTGCTAAGAGCAGCAGATAAGCTGGAAAAAGATCTTGTGCAGATTGCTGTTGAAGATTCAGTAGATAGCGATGATGGTGGGAAAGCTATAATCCGTGAAATGCCTCCTTATGAAGCTGAAGCTGCAATTGCCAATCTTGTAAAATCATGGATCAAAGCAAGGATTGACAGACTAAAGGAGTGGGTTGACCGGAATTTGCAGCAAGAGGTAGGCATCTGGTACCTTCTTCTGTGTTAGTGTCTAGAATTCAGAATTCACTAGAACAGTACTGGTAGGTATCTCAAGTTTCCGGTTGTCTCTGTTGAAGGTGTATCTATTTTGCTTGTATAATCTGAGACTGTCATATAAGGCTGTGGGATTGGAACAGCCATAATATTTGGTAGCTTGTCTTCCCTCTAATTATGTGATCAAGGTAAATAGACTTTATTCCTCAAGTATTCTCCATTTGTATTTTGTATTTCTCCCCATGCGATGAAACTAACACATGAACTTGTTCAATGGCTCTACTTGTGTAGTTCACTTTTCTTGTATTTTACTTGAAACTTTTTCTATTGTAAACCACCTATTATTTTAAAGAAATTTAGGTGCCTATGATTTTCTCCATAGCTATTTTTGCTGGTCATTCGCCAGTGTAACCATAGACATTATTTGTATATGTGCCAAATATATACTGTATTTCTACAATGAGTTCACCAAAAGTAAAGTCTGATCTGCCTCTTCTGTTTGAAAACCCTGTCCCTCACTTTTTATGGCGCAAGATATCTTTAAAAGCTAAAGCCATGCTTAATGCGTGCATCCATGCCGCTTTTTCATACAAGAGTAGCAATATCTTTTGCAGCAAGCAATCCAAAGCAAAGCCTCTGGTACCTTCTCTGTCCTTAAGCTCAACTTCCATGCCTCCTGCTACTATTATAGTAGCTAGCAATCCAATAATTCTTCTATTTATTCCTCCTCTGTGCTTCTGAAACCCAAACTCATCCTCACTCTACCCCATACCAGCAATTTGAACTCAGCATCTACAAGACAACCCAGCTGTCATTATCCCCTAATTACACAATTCAATCTAAGCCATGACCTCTAAGGCACAATATGTATGCTGCAAATTAGAAATCCTTTTTGGACATTAATCTGATGTGGGTTTTGGCCCACAACTTGTTTGATAAGGTTCTATTTTTGCTCCATGGAATCTTGTTCGACACATTGCATGTCACGTGTACTAATGTGGCATGTATATGCACCATGTCTTCGGAATATCTGCGTATTAGAGTCATTGATAGTTTTATCCATAGTCCCTGTGTGATATCTTCAAATAGCTGGAGAGCTGCAACAAACAAAAAATATCCATGATTATAAAATTAAATGAATTAGGATTTTTGCACATTACAAGTAGAATTAAGTTCTTAGAGTTATCCCATACTTCTAAGGAGGCTTACTTTAGATGGAGGTACAGTTTATGAGCAGGAAATGTCAAGTTTTAATAATGCTATAGATGTATTGGTTGGATGATTTGTGTCATTATGTAAGGAATTTATGAGAAAAATGGATTTCTGCAAATGTAAATATCTTTCGATCTAATGCCTTCCTATTGTCCATCATAACTTTAACTGCCTTCAACCTCTTTAATTTATACCCTTTCTCGTATGCGTTTTCAGTAGCTTTTCTTGACCAAACTTTCTACAATATTATATAGGTCTGGAATCCGCAGGCAAATCAAGAAGGATATGCTCTTTCTGCTGTAGAAGTCTTGCGAATTATTGATGAAACTTTGGATGCTTACTTTCATCTGCCAATACTCATGCATCCTGCATTGTTGCCTGACTTGGTTACTGGCCTTGATAAATGTCTTCAATATTATGCAACAAAGGCAAAATCTGGCTGTGGTAACTTTCACAAAGTTGAAATAATTTGCCATAACTTCATACTTTGGTTTCTTACAACTTCAGCCACTCAATCTTTAATGTAGGATCAAGGAACACATATATACCAACTACGCCAGCACTGACAAGATGTACTCTCGGATCAAAGTTCCAAGGTGTTTGGAAGAAGAAAGAGAAGGCAACAAATATTCAGAAGAGAAATTCTCAGGTCGCTACAACAAATGGGGACAGTTCTTTTGGCATAGCGCAGCTTTGCGTTCGCATAAATACTTTACATCAAATTCGAGCAGAGTTGGAAGTCTTAGAGAAGAGAATAATAACCCATCTTAGGAACTCTGAATCTGCTCAGGCAGAAGACTTCTCAAATGGTTTGGCAAAGAAGTTTGAACTCACACCATCTGCTTGTGTTGAAGGAGTTCAACAACTCAGTGAGGCTCTGGGTTATAAAATTGTTTTTCATGATCTATCTCATGTCTTATGGGATGGGTTGTATGTAGGCGAGCCATTATCTTCAAGGATTGAACCTTTTCTCCAGGAGCTTGAGCGGAACTTGGTGATTGTTTCAGACACCATCCATGAAAGGGTTCGTACACGAGTTATCACGGACATAATGAGAGCCTCCTTTGATGGATTTTTGCTTGTTTTGCTTGCTGGAGGCCCCTCCCGTGCTTTTACTTTGCAGGACTCCCAACTAGTAGAGGAAGATTTCAAGTACCTCAAAGATCTTTTCTGGGCCAATGGTGAGGGCTTGCCCATTGATTTAATAGATAAATTTTCAACCACAGTCCGAGGTGTACTCCCACTATTCCGGACTGATACAGAGAGCCTCATAGAGCGATTCAGGCGTGTGACACTAGAAGCATATGGGTCTTCCGCGAGGTCCAAGCTCACACTACCTCCCACTTCAGGGCAGTGGAGCCCAACTGAGCCTAATACTCTACTTCGCGTACTATGTTATCGGAATGATGAAGCAGCATCAAAATTCCTCAAAAAGACTTATAATCTGCCGAAGAAGCTTTAGTAAACTTGAGGTACAGGCATGTCAACTAGAACAAACTGTTACTCACGTAAAGAGCTATATATACAAGGAAAATCTTATAATCATCCTTACACGAGACCAAGACTGTCAGAGACCACTCTATCCCAGGCTTGGGTGAGCTGGCGGTGGCTTTGAGAAAGGCAATGAATTTGTATAGTATTCTGGAGTCTTACGGCTCCCTGGAAGTGTGTTGGCCAAGTCTTGCGGCTCCCTGCCACTATCCAGGACTGAGGGTGATTAGTGAACGACCTGTAATCCCAAGCTTTCGATCTTATCGTTCAAGGTGCATCTGCAGCTCGGCTCTTTCTTTTTTTGTTTCCCCCGTTTCTATTGGTTATACATGTTTCGAGGTTATTGTATTTGTTTGTTCTTTTCTAAGTCGATCAATATGCTTAGTTGTATTTCTTTATTAAAAGATCCGGATATAGCATAGGATAATCGTGTTGGTTGTGGCGTCATTTATTAGCTTGTATTGTAACTTGTAAGGCAGGCTTTGTCTATTCTGGGTAAAAGAGACTATTCTTTTCATCAAATGTTATAACCTGCTGATGACATTTACAATGTGGTTGCTTGATAGCTTCTTTCCTGTAAAAGTATTGTGAAAAAATATAATATTATACGCAACTGGATTGCGCGTTGTGTAAGAAACTGGCATGACGACTTTTTTCTTTCGAAATTAAACACACATTGGCTATTCTTTACACTATAATGTATCTGAAAATGTTCCCATTGAATAGCTGTTGCATGCATGAACATGCAGGTGTTACATGTCAGCTAAATTACATTTTAAACTGTTTTTTCCTACTCGTGACCCATTGTTATGCTCTCAACCTCTACAGGCATCTTTATGCGCTCAATTTCTTATATATATGCGAACCTTTCTAAAGAATTCAAAATAAATAATTAGTCATATGTTGAGTCATCGTCCTTCAAATCTTCTTAACTAGAATTCTAGTTTTACAACGCATAGAAATGGCAAGTTCCTTGAAGATAAGTGGTAATTGAAGAAATCAACAAGTTGGCAAAAAGCCAAAAAAAATTATGGGTAGACACTCTCAAACGGACAAATCAAATGCTTCCCCAGCTAGAACATGCTTCAACTGACCCGCCAATTTAACTCCGCCTAACAAAATATTGTACCAGTAATATTAATTGGTTAACCCAGAGTGTCAAGTTAATCTCTAGTGACTATTCGGTAAATCATTGATTTGCTCCTCTATCACGTAACTACTGAAGGCACATAACTTCACATCATAGTTGTCCAAACATGTCAAATACAATCATATACAGGATACCTGTAGTCCCAATCAGCAAAGCTCCCTGAAAAAGTTGCCTGCCCACAGAATAATAATTGCTCTGGTGATCATGAGCTATCCATTCTCATCATGGACGCTTCCAAAATAAGGATGAAAAAGTTTGGTGGCTGCTAATAATGCCCAGCACCATGAGGGAAAGAGGCAAAACCCCCATGCTCCCCATTCATTCAAGTCTTGGGATTGCAGAGCAGTCATTTTTCCTCCAGGATAGCGCGTCCAAGATTGGTTGCAAGAGCTAGTCTCACAGAGTTAATGGCCTGGGGTGGCAAATCAGCTTCAACGAAATCTGGGCGCAGCCTTGCCATGGACAGCTCTTGCAGTTTATTCAACAAAAGGTTTGTTTGAGAAACATTCAACAAAGGTTGTTCACGCCAGCTAAGCAACTTCAACTGCAGTGAATTACCCTCAAAAGTTACTATACAGTTTCAGCGCAAGAAGACAAATTTACCACTTGCATTCTCCAAGAGACCACTTTCAGAACATAAAAAGGCTTACCGAGTCATAGAGAAGAGGCAGCCAGAATCTTTGAGGAGTAGAAGGATTCTTCATAATCTGCAGATTCGAAAAGCAGAAATTACTAAAAAATACCAATGAGGGTAGCAAAATCCAATTTTATGTTCTTATTTCAATCCAGAATTTTACAATAGGGCCTTCAAATGAGAGGACATTTGAATCAAGGAAGCCTTTTCACACCAACAAACTCTTAAGGAATAAACTAAGTAATACAATTGTATCAATCACACAAAATCTGTAGTATTGCACACACCGACATAAGTGATTCTACAGCTTCTTGAGCGGCAATTACAGTTTTTCCATGATCAAAGTGTTGAAGGGACTTCTTCAAATCCCTGTACCTGCATCATGGTCAAATATTAGAGAAACATTAAAAAATGGAAATAAAGAAAAAAAAGGAAGAACATATGGTGGGTGGCCACTCTTACAAAAAATTACATACTTATGCAGAAACTCGAGGCCTCCAGCATGCTTGGACTCTGAGCCCAACAACTCAACTAAGCCCTCCCATTGCTGTATGGAAGAGGAAAATTTGCAATTTCAAGATTATGATTCCAAAAAATAATCAAGAATGAGCATAAGGACTTTTAATTTCAAATATGCTGACTGGTCACTTCCATGAATATCAATAACAAATTACCAGGAAACATTCCCCAGAGATTGACTTTCCAACATAATCAAATAATTGCTGAGCAATCCTATTAAGACAACGTTCATCGTGAGCTTGCTGAAGCCAGAAGACGCCAGACCCTTTCCTACCATGCTTCCAGTGGTACACCCCTGCTATCTAAACTTCAAATAAACTAACTGTTAGCTTAAATGCACTTGCAACATAAATTTACTATAAAGAGGTTCTCAGTTGTTTTATATGCAAGTCCTATGTTATTTCAACAAATGCAAGCAGAGAAATCCCCAAATGCAATGTTACATGACTTGCTATGTTCACTAATAGAAAGCACCTTATTCTACATACCTTCATAATATTTGTACTGACACTATCAAGGTCATAAAGACGACAAATCTCTAAATTCTGCATAAAGCACATCACAATTGACAATGAATAAAATTTTCAGCAGAGAAAAAGGATAAGGAGAGACAAGAGAAACAGATGAATAAATGACCTTAAGCAGAATTTTACTGTCTTGAATAGGCTGCCTATTCAACAAAATTTCTAACAACCCCATCCCCTGCTTTATACATGATGCTAGATAAATTGGAGCAATCTGGAAAAAAAAAACACAGGTAAAATATGAGAAATATTGCAAAGAAAGTTTACATAAATGACAAAATAAACTTCGGTGCATGAAATAAGACAATAAACTTAGGTGCATGAAATAAGGTCCATAAGATAATTTATATAACGGTTCTACTTTGCCATCTCAAAGGCCATAAAAGCAAACATTAAGCAACAAATCCGAATCCTGATACATAACATCTTTCAAGACAAGGGCGTTGTATGGGAAGAAAATCACTTCATCTAATTAGCCTCATCAAAAATTCCTTGTTCTCTCTAAGATGCTGTTACTAAGTAATTGTGACATAGCTTCCAAGATGAAATTCAAATCTCTCAAAATTGGCTACTCACTAAGTTACATTAACAACATGATGAAAATTAGTAAACACTAAATGGCAATTTAACAAAAGTAAATAATTTCCGTAAACGATCTCAAAATTGTTGGTGTAAATTGCACTAATGTCCTTAAGGAATAACATCATTCCGTGTAACTATTTTGTCCAACATATAGTTCACTCTTTGAAATTGTATATGTGAAACGGAATGCCCACGCACATATTCCAAGCATAGATCCATCCTAATGGGTGTCCAAATGCTTGTAAAATGATGGACAATATATGAAAGATTTGGAAATAATATCCGTGCACAAGCAGCTTGCACTTACTTGCCAAGTCAAGACATGAGAAGAGAGAACTTGTGCATAAATGAGCCGATGGAGCTCCTCCATGCTGATTTCTCCCAAGCTATGACGTTCTTCATGCAAAAGAATCCCTGCCTGATTGCTCTCAGCAGTTAAAAGCTCTATGGCATGAGACACCATCCTGCAATGAATGAGCCACAAGAAAAATATTATGAACAGGAAATCATAATTGAAGCCACATGTTCCCAGTTTCAAGTCTAACTTCCATAAATTTGTGCTCCAGGACGTTGCCAGAATAACTTAAACTACTGAAATACAACAAATGAAAAAAGGAAAAGAATAGCATGGCAAGACGAGATTTTGAAGCAACTCACCAGGGCCCAAACCCTCTTGAACATTCTGCTAGTACAACCTGCAGTTTATTTGAAAATTTCCAGTCAAGCTCTAAAGAAACCATAGAATAATACAATAGAGCCCTTATACCAGCAGGCTGATTTACAAAGCTCACCTCAGTATTTTCCCCAAGAATTCCAATTAAGAGTCTTGCCAACTTATCCGGACAGGATGTTGGTTTCAGCTGAAGGCACTTTTGAGCTAGGTTGTACATGTTTTCTAATCCCTTATCCAAGAAGCCAAATTAAACAATTAATTCCAAATATTTACACGGCCAAAATTTTAAAACTCCACCTAACTAAAATTGATTCTGTTCTCTTCCAATTCATAGACACTTACTCTAGTTAAGGGCCTTATGTATAGAAAATGAGATATATAGAGTTCTATCCAATGATATGTGGCACTGCAGAGAACGTTCAGGTTTCCCAGCATGATCTGAAGCATATTTCTCAAGCCCCCCCGAGTTGGACGATGAGTACACTGAACCCAGAAAGCACTGGAATCCAACTTAGTTACTTGTGCCCGCCATCTTTCCCATGCCTAAGTAATTGAGAGATATGTGGTAAGGTAATTTAAATGGCATTACATCAGAAATACCAAAACAGATAAAAGGGAAGGTAGGACAACAAAAAAAATATAATGCATTAGTAAGTCCCTGAACTTTGTGCATTTATGAAATTAAGAACCCAAATTCAGCTTCATGCAATTGAGCACAGAAAATTACATGTAAGCATGGAGTTTAAACACACACAAATATATAGACTTGAGAAGCAACCCAGTTATGATGGAATATACGACATAATTGTCATACAAACTCTCTCAAATGCCACTGTGACTGGATATTAGTTGGATTGAAAATTGAAACTGTGTACCGTATTGAAACAAAGTGAAAATTTAGACAGAGATTGCACAAACCCATAAACTTTTGGTGCTTCTTGATCCATTAAGCCAAGGGGAAAAAGAAGTTAGAAAGGAAAATATATGAAACATAACAGCACAAATTTTGATGTATTCTTATCCAAAGATGCAAAATTACCTTCATAAAATCAGGCTTGGCTTTGAAGCATTCACCTGATTCGCCAGCTTCTATTTCTGGACGCATGCGTGGCATCTTTGAAACGAGAACAGCAACTGCCTCCACAAGACCATTCTCTATCTGAACCAAATGACAGAAGTAAACATGAAATTCAGTCCATCCATATTTGTCTTAACTACCTACTCACACAATTTGGTAATTTGAAGCGAGAGAACCCAAACTTTTAGTGAAATTAATATCAATAACTTCTAATTGGTTAACATATCAAGGGAAGGAAGCAGAAGACAAAATCGCCCTGCATTTTCTTATGGAACCTCAATTCATACGTACCAGGTTATTGTCTCTGTTACTGGACAGACCTCAAGACAAATACCAACAAGAGATTGATGAATGCAGACAAGCAAGAATGAGATTAGCTTAATTTTTAACATGTTACAGTGTTTAGTCTTTTTGTTATATACCATAGCTGTTTCTTTGATAGCCAGTTATTGTCAATCTTATGCTCAAGAGTCCAGAAGAGAAGGCCAAAACGAGCTTAGGTATGGCTCGTATTAGCTTAGCTGCAGTTAATAGGCCAATTTGGTTTCCTCTCTAGCTGGCACTTAAATTAGCAGTCTTCCTAATAGGAGCTGAATTAGTATATAGCTATTTCAATATGAAATTCCAATATACGCAGCAGCTCTAACTTACAAATTAAGGTGTTCTTATAAAGCATTAGCATATTTCTTTCCTCCGTACATCAATGAAAGTCAAGAAAGAGAGGTTCCCGACTGTCGAGAAATCAAACCAATAAAGAAAGAAGTTTTTACTCTAAGATTGACTAAATGGCTCACAGGCTCTGATATCATCTCAAAAAATCATTCAACTTAATAGGTTGAACTGTTGGATAAGATCAAAGAATAAATAAGGTATTACTCTTACAACTAACCAAATCGCTCACATGCATTTTGCAAGAACTGGATTTATATGCGAATAGAAGTGCACTTTACTCAAAAAGCAGCAGTAATTCTAACATCTATCAAAAAATATAGAAATCTAAATAGGTACTAAATTAAAATACAGATTATAAGCTTCAAATACACAAAAGCATCTGAGTATTCTGCTGAGATACAGAATTTGCACCAACCTCTCTTTTCCCAATTTGATCCAAATGATAAGATCCATGCAAGCGCAACAATTTCACCTGCGAAGTGAAGACCAGTCATCTTACTTTACATCACTAACTGTATCAGCATTTAATTGTCTTTTAGGGGAAAAAATCATTCATGTATAGCTAGCCTTTTGGTATAATGGGAATTTATAATGGGAAAAAAATCATTCATGTATAGCTTTTGTATAGCCACAATCCCAAGCTGCTTACCACAATCTCTAACCACCCAACTGCTAATGCCGATGCTAATACCTCCCAGTATGTAGACTCATCCTCAATGATCTGCAGAAAAATCTTATTAAATCTAGTAATAATAGTGAATCAAAGAAAAAGTATTTTCAAAGAGTCAAAATTCAAGACAATAAAGAGACCCTTTGTGCGTGAATGTCTTCATGAAGAACTCTTTCAACTTAGATTGTAAACATAACGATTAAGAAATTATGAAATTTTCACTAACATGTAATAAGCACTAAATTTACAAGAGGAAATACACCAAATGATCAGGTAGAGTGTCATGTTAAGTACCAAATGTTTCAGATTATCCGAATAAGATGACAAAAAGACACAAAATCCAACAACATTATCACAGTGAAGAAAGTAACAGCATTACTTCAGTAGTAATAGTAATATGTTAATGTCAGTTAAAAAGCATAGAAAAACTCTGAACTTCAGCTACTTAGAAGTAAAATCTCATCCCTGCACTTGAAATTTAATGAACCAAATTCAATTTTAATTGCTGACTAGGAAAATGGAAAGAAATGAAAACATAAGTCTATAAAAAATAGATCCAAACCTGTAATTTGATTAATTGGCTTTGGAACTCCACAAGTTTGGAATGGACAGTTGTCTGTGTACTTGATAGGAGGCTATCATAATCCTACCGTTAGAAGTAACCATAAGATCAACAGGAAATATGAACAAAAGGTTCCAGTTAGCACAATACGAAAGCAAAAGGCAGTAAGGAAGAAAAGGGCAATGAAGGTAATTACAGCTAACCAATCGACAAGCCGCTCCGGTAGCCATGCTTTAGATAGCTTGTCGGCATAAAATATTTCCATCAGCTCCCATGCAGCCTTCACAGAAGTTGGTGCCTCACGATTCTGTACTGAAAATTCAGACAGTCATACAGAGAACTAATTGTATACGAAAGAGGATCTTAAACACATAAGCACATTATGTAAAATACCACCTTCAAAATCTCTTGTTGATCTCCAATTACACAAGCAGTGAGTGGCTTTGAATTACCAAGCAGAACATCAATATCCTTGCTATATTCCATTACGTACTCCCACCTACTCATCATATTAGTTGAAAAGATCTCAACTTTAGATAACAAAGAGCATAGAAGGTACTAGCAAATTTCAATCAAGTGACGCTATTCCGAGAAATTTCACAATTTTGCTTCTTGGAGGGGAAAAAAAAACCATTATAACAACAAACGAATTTTTGAGAAACACCCATTTACCACTCAAGATGATACGGAGAGGGACTGAGCTGTATCTTGGAGAAGCCAGGGACAGAGTTTTTGCGACTCTGAAGAAGCGCAAATGGCGAGACGGAGCCGTACGCAATCCTCCGCCACTGTGAGTCGCTCATCTCCCCGTCCCCGCCAAGCCTCACTTCTAGCACTTTCCCGCCAACCTCGCTATCTGCATCGGATTCCGATGACGAAGACTTGAAAAGCGATACGCGTAGAGAGCTGCCTCTAGCCCAGGAAATGGAGACTCGCGAGACTGGGGGCTTAAGGCCATGTTGGAGCGGATAAACAACAGCGGCTTCAGCAGACGGGAGGAACGGTACCAAAGCACCAGAGACTGAATCTGACGTGCCTCCACCGAATTCCGACGAGACGGCCAGCATTTAGAGTCGGAGAAAGGTTTAGGTCTTCGAGAAGGTAGCTCACAATTGAGGGAGCGAAAACATTGAAATTAGGAGAATCAAATTATAACGCCCAGTTAATCATTCGCAGCGTTTCGTTTACTTCGTCTTCACCTGGTATGTTTTTAATTTTCAATTTTATTTTTGTTTAACACTCACTTTTAGTTAATCTGAATAACAAATTTAACATTACCTAATCTTTTAAAATTTTATAATTTAGTATCAAATTTTTACAAGTTTTAATTTAATAACTAATTTTTAAAATTCATAAAACTCATCAGAAAATTATTTTGTCGATGTGGTGTATCAACCAATGTTATATTATATCAAATTTGGTACTAGATTTAATTTTAATATGATATCGTATGGATACAGGTTAGTACCTGGTTGGGCCGGCCGTGTGAGGCCCAATCCTAGGCCCAGGAATTGACGGCCCATTAGAAGGTGACAGTTTCCTATGCACACGTAAAGACCTAAACCTAGTCGGGATCTCCTATATAAGGTACTGTTTTCGCCTTGATTCAGGTATGACAATACAACCCTAGTTTTCTCCGTTATCAGC
>JAOSBM010000008.1:18946287-18962357 GCA_027568955.1 Erythroxylum tenue
TTGAATTTGGGTATTGCAATGCTACTTGAATGTGAATTGGATGGACTAAGTGCTAAATGTGTTTAAATGAGAAATTGTACTTGAAATTGCACTGATATGATGAATGACGGACTACGGTCCGATATTATGAAAATGAGATCAAAATTGGTACTCTTTGGCTTATTGATGTCCGTTAAACGAACATGTATGTCTGTTAAATGGACATTCACGGGACAAATTGAGAAATCTTGATTTTTGACCGTTTTGTTGTCATGCATGTGAATTTGTTCATTGCACACATCCAAATTCATGTTCATGCACTTAATTGACATTTTTCAGGTATAAATAATTGTTCTAATGTAGATATGATGCGAATTATGGTATTCTGCAAATATTGGTTTAAAGTGAATATGATGTCAATTATGATTTTATGTCTTGAAAATCGAGTGGGAATGATTAAATAGTGAATTAGAATTTTTGGAGAAAATGTAGAAATTTTCTAAAATTTAGGGTATTTTGGACCCGGAAAAATGCCAAGTGGCTGATCAATCGGTGAATAGTAGTAGAAACATTCAGTTTTGACACATGTATATGTGTAATGTCTAATCCATGCTCAATGACAAATTCTCGGGTATATTATCCAATTTCACAGATTTTACTCATCCTCATTTCATGATTCAATTTCCCGCCCTTGTCTCCAATTTCTAATCCAATTGACTCCCAAATTTTCAATGACACTTGTCATTAAATCACAATGTCATAATTAAAAATTTCCAATGCCATTTGACTCTGACTCATTTCACTCAACAATCAACTCTCAAATCAATTTTGGGCTTTCATCACCTTTAGGCCTTCTTTCATTCAATGTCAGGGTGAACGACTCTTTTTGTTTCAAAAACCATTCCATTTGGATAACTACATAACACATTATGACTAGGTTACTTAGGCATACTCAGTGGGAATGTTACAGCTAGCACATTCCAGCCACTTTAAACACCCTTTATCAATTTATCTCTCACCTTTCCTCCTAATTCTGCTCTTTGAGCTCACTCATACGAAATTTTAGGATTCCAATCCTTAGTATGGAAACGGGATGTTACACAAATGGGGTAACTAGAAAATGCGTTGTCTGCATAAATTGTGGGGAGTCTTTCAAGCAATATGGAGTCTAATCTAACGGAGTAACTGAAGGCCATCACACTTGTAAGTGGGAAAGATTTGGAAGAACTAACTAAGAAGAAAGTCCATAAAAAGGGAAGCCAAGAATGAGGACCAAAAGGAAGATGAGAAGGAGGAGCCACCATATATCCCATCCCCTCCATATGTTCCTAAGATACCATTCCTACAAAAGCTAAAGAAGAATCAAATGGATATGCAATTTACAAAGTTTTTAGAGAAGTTGAAGAAATTGCAAATTAACTTGTCCTATATGCCCTTAAAATTGAAGGATCCAGAGAGTTTTACTATACCCTGTATAGACGGTAATTTAGAATTCTCTAAGTGTTTATGTTACTTAGATGCAAGTATTAATATTATTCCTTTATCTATTTTCAAGAAATTGGCGCTAGGATATGTGAAGCTAACTTCCATGCTTATTCAATTGGTGGATCAATCAATAAAGAAACCTTTGGTGTGGTGGAGGATGTGCCAGTAAAAGTGAACAAGTTTATTATTCCTATGGTTTTCATAGTGTTGGACTATAAAGAGGATCAAAACTATCCATTAATTCTTGGCAGACCATTTATGGATAGAGGAAGAGCGTTGGTGGATGTTTATTAAGGCAAATTGATTCTTCGGTTTAATGATGAACAAGTTGAGTTCAATATGAGCAAGACATTTAAGAACCTGAAGGAGGGAAACTCTTGTATGTTGATTGATATAGTTGATGAGTGTGTAAAAGAGCAAGAAGAGGGCCATAATAAGGATGGTGATGTTGACAATGTGAAAGATGATAAAGAGATAAAGGACGAGGAGTTGGGTGACAAATCAAAACATGAATCGTTAGTAAGGATAGAAGTGCACATGCTAGCCTCCATTGAGAAACCACTAGAATTGAAATCTAATGGGGAATATGGAAAGAGAATGGTGGAGATAACCAGAAAGTGAAAGAGAGCGATGCGATAAAAAATTTTAGACATAAGACACAAAAGTCCTAATATGATGATGTATAGGACCTTAACATTCAAAAGAGGAGTTGGTTGAAAAATTAAGCTAAAATGGTCAAGCTAGTGATGTTAAATTTAGCGATGTTATGTTTTAGGTAATTTTTTTTTGTAATTTTATGTGTGTTTGTTGTCTTATTTGTATGATTTTCTAATGAGTTTAATTAACGGATGTTCATGGTATGAAAACATCCAAGTTCCTTATCTGACACCATCACCACCACAATCCCCATAAGTATTCTTGCCCTTATTTTCTATTTCTTTTTTCAATTAGTTTTGTGTTTTAATTATGCTTTAGTTATATGTTACTTCTACCTTGAGGACAATGCGTTGTTCAAGTTTAGGGATGTATATGTTTTTGCACTTTCAATTATATGTGACTTTCCATTTGCATTTTGTGTATTTTGTAAATTTTTGTCTGATGTTTGCAATGTGTGAACTTGTCATTGGCATGAAATTAAAATGAATTAGGTTAACTATGAACATAATCACTTAAATTATGAGGAAACATTAGCTTGTGAAGTTGGTGTTTTGAGTGTCTTTAAAGTAAATACGCATGTTGATTAGAATATTATGCCTATTCTTTCATTTTATACTACTTGTTTGGATGCATTTATAATTAAATTCATTTAAATTTTTAGGCATCATTAGTAGCCTTTTATGGGAGTGACTGACTAGAAAAAAATGATGTAGGTTAAAAATATAAAATAAAATAAAGATAAATGTGTTAAACAAATTTCCTATTGCATGCTTACAAGCATCATAAATGTATAAATAAGGTGTCAATATTTTATTGGGCTATTGGGTCAAGGGAACATAGGGCACAGGGTTATTGGGTAAAGAGGACCTGAAGAGATAGATGATGACACTTATTGCCTCCGATTGTGGTCCCTTTGAATGCTTTTCCACATATAGTTTATCTCGTAGACACGTGAAGAGAATCAAGTTCTTGAATCCGAATAGAATAAATGACAAAAGCTAAACAACATTTACATTTTAGTAGAAAAATTTGGACTTGCCTATAAAAATGATTGGATGGGGTTTTTGAATTGCCATGCTCTTTTGTAAGTATATGGAATTCTTTATAAAAAATATGAAGACAAATTTGTCATGTAAGCATAAAAGGCAAATCCTATATAATATGTTCTATATGGTGTTAAACTCATGTTTAAAATGTTGTTGATATTTTCCCTCTTTTTGCACATAATTAATTTTTTTAATAAATATTCATTATATTTAGCTTTTAAAAGTATCGACTTATAGTTTTTGAACTTAGAAAGACAAAAAAACTTGAAGGTTTCATCGTTGGAAAAAAAAAATTCTTGTTAAAGAAATCTTTTAACATATTAAAACAATTAAATTATAGTAGTTTATTGCTATTTATTTGACTAAATATTTAACATTTTGGGAAGGTGAAATTGCATAAAGATATTGTCCGGTTCAAATGAAAGCGAAGATTTATTACATGCAACTTAAATAAATGGCAAAAATAAAAATAAATGGCAAATTTAAAGTTGTCTTAATAAATGATAAAAATAAAAATCAATCACAAACTTAAAGTTGTCTTTAAAGATGATTGGTTGGTGTTTTTCCAATGAACTTTACAACCCTGTCAAATAAACAAATTTCGTCACATAAAGTAAAACGACATCTTTCCTACCTAATCTGTGCTTACTATTTGGCTTCATAACCATGGTTAACCAACGCAGAGACCTGGATCATCCTCCCCAGTGTGATCATCTTCGCTAACATAAGCGGCCAAGTTTAGGTAACTATCCTGAATCTGATCATTCCTATCTCTCCATCTAGCTCTGCAAATCACGCAGCTCGTAGCTCTCCTTCCCCTGCTCCTCTTCCACCGCTTTAAGCATTCTTCATGTACTACATTCCTGCATGTTTCACAAGCCACCACCTTCTCTTCCTTCTCGATTTCATCTAGACAAATTGGGCACGTTGTTCCATCTTCAACCTCAATATTGTTATCACCAACCTGCCTGGCTTGAAAGAATAGCTCATGAAACCTCCGGCGGAGGCTGGCTCCGGCCAGTGCATCGGGGACTGTTTGTGTGCCAAGTAGACGGTTAAGCTGGCACGGGCGGAGGGATCTTCTCCGGAGGCATGCATCGTCAAGAGGAACACCTAATACGCGAATGAAAACGAACAAGATGTGTTTACAGGGAGTAGTTCGGTCGGGGCAGGTACATGAAGGGTTGGAGGTTAAAGTGACGGTGTACACGTTTCCGGTTGCACCTAATATGAAGAAGTTGGATTGGGAGCGGTGGAGGAGACGGAGGCGGTGGCGCAGGGCTCGGATAATGCGGTCCGCCAGCGGTACGCGGAAATGGCGGGGGTGGTGGGAAGAGGAAGAAGTCGAGGGCAGCGATTCCATGAGGAAAGAGAAAAAGAGGAAGTTGGGATATAGGGACAAATGGATAAGAATGGAAGCTTTAAGGAAAGGGTTTGGGTTTGTGTTTGTGTTTGTGTTTGTGTGTGGGGATTGATAATGGAGTTTGAACTTGAAGGATATGCTTTGCGTAAAAGAGTGGAGGGGTCCTGCTATTGCATTTGCGTTTGCAATTGAATAGAATGCCTTGATAACTTATAATTGACTACCTACTTTTGTTGAGTACCTTTCCGTGTTCATTCTCTTCTGCCAAAAGCCCAAAACCTTGGCTGTTGGGCTCCTCAACCAACATATACCCACCACGTTCTAAGGTAATTTTTCAGTTGTCGGAAACGACGTCGCCTTCACAATCCTCCTCTCCCGTAATTGTAATTACTAATTGGTTTGCCGAAATTGAATTCCTCCGCTGCTGTCTGCTGCTGCTTAATCTTACCACTGCAGCCAACAACAAACCATGTGGTGGGATTCAAGCACCGAGGTGCTTCTTTCCTTTTCGTTTCCTTCGCTTTTTATCTTTTTTGGTCGCTTTCACTCCAAGGACACTTCTTTTACATAACTCCTCGTTTTTGTTTTAAATGTTCAAGTTCTTAGTTTAAATTTTAACTTAATGCATTTCCGGCACCAGAAACCGCAGAAACGGGAGGGACGAAGAGGAGAAGGCCTATCTGAGAGTTTCAGGCCAGAGAACTTCATTCCTGGCATTGTTATTGGCTTCATTCTTGGATTCTTCTTGGATTTATCAAATCCAACTAAGAATTACGCTAAGAAGAAGAATTCTTTGCCAGGGAAGTCCCAACTGCGATCTCTAGTCCCAAATGCTGCTGACCAAGACCTTAAAATGGTATGTCTCCAAGTGTCTTTAGATTTCTGTGTTGAAGTTCATCCAATCTTTTGATATTAATTAGATTAGTGCCGCTAAGTTTCCCTGCTTTTTCTTGAGAAATTTGACATGTAATCATTAAAACGAGGTACATCATAGTATAAGGAAAGTTAAATTGTTTTGATGTGCCATTGTTCTTCTAAATAGTCTTTTCAAGGTGGTGGCAGTCATGAATGGTTTTGAAATTCATGAAACTCGTCATCCTTTTTATGCTTAAGCAGGTTATTTATATCCATGACAATGACCATGTTTCCTCTGAAGTCCCAAGGATAATTTCGGATACAATTCATGTTTGAAGTTTTGTAATTTCTGCTTCATCAGTCTTCAGTTTCCCTGAAAAGTAACACTTTGGATATCTGATGCATTGTGTTTCTGAATCAAAAAGCTCAAGTTGATTTGAAGTTCTTGATGTTCTTGAATGGTTGGAGTACCTTGTCATTTTGACTAGCAACAATTGTGGCCTAGGCTTATTTGACCTAGCTTGTTATATATTCAATGAATGCCTGATGGGAAGAACTTGGGGTTAGTTGGGTAACACCTCTAATTCATCCTGTTCTGTTGGAAAGTTCCTGGCTCTGATTATTGATCAGATGGCGCATATTTGTGGCAGGTTTTGGTGGTCAGGCAAGACTTAAAGATGGGTCAAGGGAAGATAGCATCTCAGTGTGCTCGTAAGATAAACTATGTAGTATATTTTAAACTTTTCATTTCTTGACTATTTATTGCAACGTTTGTGCATTCTGCTTTGCATTTTTCTTGAGTTCCTGATCGTTGATGCAGATGCAGCCACTGGCATGTATGCAGAACTAATGCAAAGGTATATGGACGTTACTTGCGAATGAGCTTAAGGAATGCGAATGAGCTTAAGGAATTATCATTGGCTGTCAAACACCATTTTTCATTCTTCCATGTGTTTGAAGTTCACACGTGTTTTAGATTATTGTTGTAGGAGTCTACTTTTTTGGTAGTTACAATCTAAGCTATGTCTTCCTACTGGAATTCTTATGTTCTGTGTTCATTCCAGCCATCCGTCACTTTTGAGGAAGTGGGAGGAAAATGGACAGCCTAAAATAGTGGTCACATGCAAAAACCAACAAGAAATGTAAGCAAGGGACTTCATGAGTTTCGCATATGTCGGTTGGTAATATTTATTAATGACAGCGTAAGATCTCTCTCTTATTTACATTAGAAGAAATTATTCTTTCAGGAATAAGCTAAAGGAAGCAGCTGAGGACATTGGCCTTCCAAGTTTTGTTGTCTCTGATGCAGGAAGAACACAGGTTTAAGCCACCTAAGTCAGCTTCAAATGACTTGAATTTGACTTAGGTCTAGTTGCAAAGGAATTTTAAACAAAACGCAATTACAATGGCCCATATCAAGAAATGTTTCTTTTTTCCAACTTGAAGTTGTATTTGAAGGCGTTGTCTTCTTTTTCTCTTATTAAAGCATAATTTGTTAGGACTTCTGTAATATACAATTTCCCCACTTATAAAACTGCACTTATTTTGTCAGAAGAAAGCTCAACACTAGCTTCAGACGAACTTTTTTGGAGATAGAGTTACTACTCTTTTCCTTGTAGATTCTTTGTTTGACACGATGTGGATTGGAAATAACTTTTCAAGTCTGCAATTAGACATAATAAGTTGACTTATGTTGGGAAATCTTTGAGAGTGTTTATTCCAAACAGGTGTTGGCTGGCTCAAATACTGTTCTTGCCATTGGGCCAGGTATGCTCATATCTGTTTACTACCAAATTGAATTAATTCTTCCTACTCTTTATCAAAGTTTATTCAACTGTTCGATATATTAAAACTTGGATTTACTTCTTTTATCCTGAAATGAAAAGGACATTTATTTATTTGGGTTATCTTCAATAGAGGAATGCTTCTTATTTACTTACTGAAACATGGCAGGTGAACAACGACCATTCTTGCTGCTATATTATTTATCTTTGAATCATGTCTATGCTTTAAATTCATACATAAGCTAAACATTTTAGTTTCCACCAAAAGCAGGAAAAGTGTTACTTTTGTTGCTTGTGAGCAGGATCAAGGGCATTGTTAGATTCAGTTACGGGGAAGCTGCGCCTGCTCTGATATTCCGCTACAAGCAGAAATCAAGTGTTTGTGCATCAGAGGTGAATATGTAGCCCATTCCAGCTAATTCTAGTACATATTCTTGAAGCAGTGAAGCAGTGGCATTCATCCGTTATGGTTGGACAGAAATGAATCAGTGTAGATGCTATACCAAGAATTAATTTTCTTTTTTCCTGAATAGGAAAGTTTTCGTGTCAACTTAAGGGCATGGGTCTGGTGGGTGAATCTTTTTTTGTTACCTGGGAACTATCCATCATTTTATGCTACCTCTTCACATTAATAATTGCAATCAGGATAGGTTGGATTGACAACTCGTCACTTGATGAACTAGATGTAGTAGTTTCGCTGTTAGCTTTCCTCTGGTCCTGTTAACAGGGCTTAGTTTATGCAATCCGGTTTTAGTCCTAATGTCGTAGCATTCTGAATCCAAGAACTGGCTAAACTGTGACACTTGGTGCATTGTTTGTTTGACAAGATGCAAGTCCTGGATTAGCGCACTTGTCCGCAGCTGAATGGGTTCCTTAAGGATTTCGTTGGTAGTTCGAGCTGGCTTTTGGTCGTATAGTACACCTTAAAATGGGGGTAAATTGAATGCGTGCAATTATTTAATTTCTTGCTAAGTTTTATAAACCACTTGGCATATTGATGTATGTAATACAATGTCCAAAAGTAATGATTTTAATCAAATGAACTTTAAATAACACATAATAATTTCAATTTAAGTAGCGTAAGTAATTTTGATTTATGTTCACTTTTTAGATTTTAGTTGAAAATTTTGTTAGCGCCTTTTTTAACAGGTGAACTGTAGTTTTTATATAATACTTTTTTTTTCTAGTAAAGAGGAATTCTCACACTACGGTGTTCTTTCTTTTGTCAATTTAGAATAACCTCACGACTTAATTTGTGATGTGTGAAGATGAATCATTTGCAACAAATCATTGTGTTGTTTGATGCATATAACCATGACTGTAAATACTGCACAATTTATACACACTCGAGCAAGAATCATTTTAATCTTTTTGACTCATCAACATGTCAAAAGACCCTCCAACAATTTAATTGTGAAGTATTTATACCAAAAACACTTGATCATAACTATTAAGGTAAAAAAAAAAGTCATTTTAATAATTAGTTTTAGCAATATACATCGACTTAACTTTTTATGGTCGATTTATATCCTATATAGATCAACCAATTGGTCAATCGATGTAGTTAACAAACATATGAAATTCACTAAGAACTTTGTGTTTTTTTAAAAGAGTTTGGCTGACCTATACCTTACATAATGTGATCGATTTATGTTGAGTTTTAAGAAATAGTCAAGATATTACTTTTTGTTAAATAAAATATGAATGTTAGATGATTTACTGTTATATATAATAGATAGACTCTTATGTTCTTGTTGTTATTGTTGATGAAATCTTATCTATTAACTGAATTAGTTATAGATGTAAGAGATATACTATTATTAAGAATGCATAGACTATTATCTACTAGTTGAATTAGTTACAAAATATATAGCTAGGTCTTATTCATTAATAGTTATACTTACTAGATGAAAGAATAAAAAGAATAATTGATTTTCCTTATAAAGCTTTTATGGTATTAAAGGTATATGCTCTTAACTTTTCTACCATTTTCTAACATCCTAAATAACTATGATTGACTCAACAAAAAGATTAGACATCTTTACAAATTTATTGAAGTGCATCTCTAACCTGCATCTATAACAATTTTCCTCTTAAAATTCTACCCTATAACTTGTGATTCATAAGTTCAATGGGAAGAATTGTCTTCAATAGGCACAATTATGAAGTTGATAATTAATGAAAGAGGAAAATGAGGTCACCTTATAAATGAAGTAACATAACCTACATTAAATGATCCATATTTAAAAAAATGACATTTTGAAAGCTTTTGTGTCACTATATGACTCATCAATTCTACGAAACAAGTAAATGGAAAGTGATTGTTATAATTTTAAACCACAGTGCACAATGTAACTGTAGCTAGCACTAGCAAGTACGGGTTGATCCTACAAGGACTACAAGTCCTAGTAATGGCCTCTTTTCTATTATCTAACCATCGAATAATATGATGATTTAATTTAAAACTAAACTAAACTAGAACTCAACACAATAATGAACTAGGAATAAGATAACATAACGATTAGACAATATCAAATTGTTAGCACCTAGGTAATGAATCCCCCCTATGAACTCTTAAGCATTAACCCTTTATCATGCAATTTAATTATTGATCATTGAACCGTGAAAATTTCTATTTTATGCTAATATCTTTCTCAAGATTATTAACAACTAATCCTTGGTTGATTAACTAAAACCTCTTTCTAGTTAAAACCTTTAAGGTCGCATTATTGCATTTGTGAATTTCTCTATTATGTTTGACTCGAATCTAGAGGATTTATGTCAACTTGTCTCTAAGTTTGCATGGAACTCCTTCCAATTATGGTAGATCTTTATAAGAGGATTTCTCAATCTCAATCATATGAAATCAAATATTAAACTAATACACCAAAAAAATTAATTCAAGAATGAAAATGTATAATTGAATATTAATGAATCAATCAATCAAATTGTATTAAGCAAAGAATCAAATTATAGTATCCATCCCTACTTAGGGTTCATCCTACCTAGGCACAAAATAAACTTAGTTCCTAAAAATATAAACCGAAACAAACACCAAAAGTTTAAAAGAATAATCAGAAAGAAAAGAATTGATAGATATCTATATCCCCCTTTTCTCTAATGAAATCCCTTAGAATCTTTGATGGAAGGTTGCTCTCTATCAGATCTCTTAAAGTAATCTTTGGATTTTCCTCATCCTAGGTTTAGAATTGTGTCTCCAATTCTAACTTTAGTTGTAACTTCGAACTCTAGTTGTTTTTTAGTCTCTTCTTTATAATTGCCTTTTATATTGCAAAATTAGGGTTTCTAAATTATATATACTCGGTCAGTTACACGGTCATGTAAGTGACCATCTATCTCAAAAACACTTCAATATAGCGACTTTCTACGTTCTTATTTACTTATATGGGAAAGGGACATGGTCGTGTATGTTACTTATATAGGCTTATATCTTTATAATGTTAAAAACAAAGTCTTCGAAGCTTTACAAATTTATAGTCTCTTACATAGTCCCTTTAAGTGACAATCTATCTAAAAAAAACCTTTAATATTGCGATTTTATACATTCTTAGTTACTTACATGGGCAATGGACATGGTTGTGTATGTTACTTATGTAGGTTTGTATTTCCATACAGGGAAAAAATGTTTTTGAAACTTTACACATTTATAGTCTCTTACACAGTCCTTTTACACGACTGTGTCTGTTACTCACATAGGCGTGTACATCTTCACACAAGTTTGTATGTCTAAAACATCTTTAATTCTTCTATTTTTTTGCTTTTTTAAATATCTTTTGCAATTACCAAAAAACACAGAATCTTCGAAAGAGCAATCATTCAACAAAGAAGAAGTAAAGAAGTTGGAGAATGCAGTTTTGAGTGAGAACGCTCAATGAAGAAAATCAAACTACCAGAGAAGCAAACCAACCCAGGGAGCTTTTATATCCCTTTTATTATTAGTAGTTTAAAAGTAGATAAGGCTCTAACTGATCTAGGGGCTAGCATAAATATGATGCCTTATACTTCTTTTGAAAAAATGGGAATAAGAGATCTTGAACTGACTAGGATATGTGTGTAATTAGCTGATAGAAAAATAAAATGTCATCATAGAAGACATACATGTTAAGGTTGATAAGTTCACATTCCCAACTAATTTTATAATTCTTAACATCAAGGAGGATATGGAAATACGTTTATTCCTTGGATGATCGATCTTAGTGATTTCCAAGTCAATTATGGATGTTGACAAAGGCAAGTTAACTTTGAAGGTAAGGGATGAAGAGATTATATTTAGAGTTTTTGACGTCAAAAATAATTCTATAAAAGTTTTGGATGTTATTGAGGCTAACGAGTTGTGTCAAGATATTTTATAGGACTCTACACTTAATGCAACATCCCATTACCATAAGATAAATACCCGAATACCCGAAGGATAATTAGGTACATACCCTATGATAATGGTATGTTGGAGCAAAACAAATCCAACTCACACATGGCATCACCTATCATACATACGTAAAGTCGCTAAATTCTTCTTTTAAAAATGAAACATTTCATTTACTCACAAAGGTTACACTGTTCTTATTAAACATATATTTACAAAACCTCTTATCGGTTCTAGCAAAACTACAAAAATAAACGTTACAGCACTTCTGGTGTCAACTAATAGACCTCTGAGATATTTCTCTACCCAAAAGATTCCTTAATTCCTGACTAAGGAACTAGGTCTCCTGTCTCGTACTTGAAAAAACACGTTGCAATTTTTATGAGTTTTGCGTACTCAATGAGTGAACCATCATTGATGATTTCACCGGATTTCAAACACATATCACATTTACAACAGATATTCATTCTAAACATCATAACTCACATAACATGGCACAACATAGGGTCACTCAATACAGCTTTGCAAATCATTCATGAAATTCAGTCTTATATGAATGCTATCTGCATGAGACTCACATTCGTTCTTATTATTGTGATCGAGTTCTTATCACATACTTATATAAATACTAGCCCATAGGGCTCAGTCAGAACAGAATCACAGAGCATAGCTCTACGTGTAGAATCAGAAATTATGGAGCAAAGCTCTACGTGGAAGCGCTTCATACTGGCAACTCAGGTCATAACGTCTTTATCTAGGCAAGCATTTTATGAAATGCATCAAAAATTGAATATGTCATATATCACAATCTTATACAAATGCTCAGACAAAGTTTTCACATTCAACGAACCTAAATCCGGCATTCAACTTTCGTTAAGAATCAAAGTCATTCATGAATTCATATCAAATCAAAACACTTCCAATACATGCCCAACTAATGAACTCCTTGGACTTCAAGTCCGAAATTTAGAAACAATTCGCAAACAGTTCAGTAATATTTGAAGTTTAAACAAATCAAATCAAATTAATCCTAGGAAATCATCTAGGTTAACTCACAGAACACCAATATGTTATTGCCTAGATGGTCTAGCAATGTCTGTCTGGCGTCCACTTGACTCCTCTACATCATACAAAACACTTTTACAAATATCACATTTTTGCACAATTGTATAAGTATTCCTTAATGCACATCTACTTATATGAAATATGCACAATGCATGTTCAATGAAAATTTCGGGGTACTTTATCGAGATCCTTATGAACAAATCATTCAGATATCAAAAACCTCATTAATACCATGTATACTTATAATTTGGACCAATAAAAAGCAATGTGAAACCACTTACACAACTTCATTGACCACTTCAGATTTTTCTTCCAATATACATACGGGTCAACTTTGCATAATAAATCTAATAAGGTAAATGGAAAAATTAGGCAATACTTCATTCTAAAACGTTATTATCCAATGTATTAAGTTTTTATTGAAACCAAAATCATTCAATTTGGTTCAGTAATTTGGAAGATATGCCTCAAACATTTTCGGACTGTTCTTATTTAAAAATAGTTTACTAAGTACAACTTCCACCCAGAAATTGAACATCTTAGAGACTGAATCAAAATTGTACTTTTTCATATGATTTGTAGCCATATTTCTTTAGTTTACTACAAATCAAAAATCATCTCATTTGGAATCCTATAGATCCAGATATAATCAAAACACCAAAGTACATTTAGTAAAACAACACTAGTTCATACCATTCCAACAGATTCTCTCACTTTCATTCAATCAACATTTTTCAAGTCAATTAAGAATGTTACAAATTTTTTTAGAGAGATAGAACAATGTCTCAAGAATCCAGTGGTTCAAGAATCAAGTCATTTGGAGGTTTAGAGAAGAAGTTATGGCCAAAATAAGGGAGGCTATTTAGAAAAAGGGAAATTCTGAAAAGCACGAGGGTGCAAATTCACTATACCCCAAAGTTACCGTCGTGCATAAGCACGACGGTGCAATTTCACTATACTCAAAAGTCACCGTCTTGCTTGTCCGCGACGGTGCAAATCCATTTTGAATCTCAAAAGCAAGCACGACGGGCCAATTCCACTTCTTCTTCTCCACCAACATCTCAGCTTCAAACCTCCATAACTTTTGATCTAGAACTCCAAAATTTACAAACTTTATATCAAAGAAAAGCTAAAAGAAAGATATACATGAAGGCCATTTTGTCAAAATCTGCCTAGATCAGTACAGTAAATTCACCGAAGTTCAGATCAAAAATTCAACTCTCTCCTACTATTCATTCCCAAAATTTTTAGGCTTCCACTTTTTTCAAAATCCAACACTTCTATTCTTATTCTAGTCATTTCAACTCCATTTCACTAAACTCATTCACCACAATTCATAATAATCATAAAAATGAAAATTTAACGAAGTTCCATTAAGATCATAAAAAAACAAATATCAGTATCCCACTCTTCATGCTTTACATTTTCAACTTTTATATATATTCTCTATTTTCTCTTTAACTTCATTTATACACTCATTCCGATCTCAGACCTTCATTTTACAACTACTCTTCAACTCAAAAACCATTTTCTTGATCATCCTTAAAGCTTTCACTTACCCACGTAAAAACAAACAAACACACACATATATATATACATGCACAGTGAAGAAACAGAAAACAGAGCATACCAATTTTTCGTTCTTTAATTTTCTACATTCATCCTATACACCATTTGATTGCTATTTCAAAATCCAAAAATCATTTCTACAACATCTGATTACTAATAATCATCAAAACTAAAACAACACTATATCCATATTTTCATCCCATTAACACAGTGTTCATGAATATATACACGTATATGCCATGTTCAAGCAACTAACAGCAAATTCATCAAATTCATTTCATAAATCCATAACTCTAAAGGATTTTCTCAATACTTACTTGTTAAAGATTCCAAAATCTTCAACTATCCCAAAGCCCTAAACTCCATGTAAAACTTATAATCCACTGTGAAATTGAACCAACTTCTGGTTTTTCTTAAGGCAGAAGAAACACTTAGCAGCGGGGGAAGTGGTGAGGGATATAAAAAAGCAAAGTTAACTCTCGGAAGGAGTTTGATGGAAAACTCTGTGTATGAGAAGAAATTCGGAGAAGGTGATGATAGGAAAAACTTAGTCTTTTAACTCTCAGATATCAAAACTTACTTCTAACAAATTATAAAAGCAACTTAACACTTGTCACTTTTTCTCAGGTCTAACTCTAACTATGTTTCTTTTGAAATAACTCCATTAATTCTATCTTTGCAAAACAACTATCTCCAAAATTCCTTTTTCCTATTTTCCATAAAAATTCATAATTCTCTAAAAAAATTCCAAAAAATTCCTAAATTCACCTAAATTAAAAAATACTGCAATTTCGCTAATTTATAAATTTTCCAATATAAATAAATTCAGAATTCTCAAAAATTTCCAATCATAACAACCCTGTGACATCCCGTTTCCATACTAAGGATTGGAATCCTAAGATTTAGTAAGAGTGAGCTCAAAGAGTATAATATGGTAATTGAATGAGTGTAAAGACATTGGAAGAGGCTTTGGAGGAGGGTTTGTGTGGTTCATATCCGTTAAACGGACATGAAGGTCCGTTTAACGGACCTTCTCGGGAGAAATGGGACAGCTTGGTCGATTGATATCCATTAAATAGACATGAAGGTCCGTTTAACAAACCTGCTCGGGTAAATTGATGTCCGTTTAACGGACATGTAACAGATATGTATGTCCGTTTAACCGACATTCCCGGGACGAATGGAGAAAAGCTTGATTTTTGACCATTTTGTTGTCATACATGCGAATTGGTTTATTGCACACATTAAAATACATTGTTCAAGCACTCAATTGATATTTCTCGGGTATAAATGGTTGTGTTACTGAGAATGATATTTCTCGGGTATAAATTGTAACATCCCACCCCCTATTGGAAGGATAAAATAGTAAATTTGGCATAGGATGAGATGGATTGGAATGACTTAGGACTGTTAATGCATAATAGGATTGATACACAGTATCATTTGTGCACTCGCAATCACTGTACATGCATACATGACATTCCCGGTTTTCGTGCCTAAGATAATTTTATTGTGATTAACGTGGTTATTGGGTTTGAAAAATTATTCTGAGTGCGCCATTGAGTGTTTTCTATTTTAAGAGATTTTTAGGAATTTTTTGGATTTTTCCGGAGAAAATTCCCGGACCGAAAAAATCGCCAAGTGGCGAACCGGTCGACTTTTTAGAACCGAATTTGTTGATTCAATGGGCTTGGGCTATTGAGTTTAATATGTTGGAATTATATGTGGGACCATTGAAATTGTTGTAATTGTTTTATTTGGATTAATTGATTAAAATTCATTTAATAATGACTTTGACTTTTCTTCTTTCCTCTCATATTGCCACCTAGCCCACACCAATTAATGCTTCCTTATCTTCTCTCGGTTATTGTCTTCATAAAGGA